>JAQZBX010094891.1:0-11971 GCA_029593785.1 Cabassous unicinctus | reverse complement strand
TCCCAGAGTCATGTGAACCAATGCGTATAATAAATCTATTTCTCTGGAGAACCCTGACTAATACACCTTGGAAGTTACATAGCATCACTTCTGCCTTACTTTATTATTTCCAGCAGCCACAAGACTACCCAAGTTCAAGGGTAGGGAAAAGAAAATCCACTTCTTGATGAGGGAATTGCAAGATCCTAAAAGAACATGTGGGATCAGAAGTAATGCTGTGGCTATTTTTGGAATATATAATCTTCACTAAAGACTTAGAGCTTGCAGAAGTTCTTGGCACATCAGGACTAAGCAGTTTAGGGAAAAGTGTTGAGAGGAAATCTGGAGTACACATTTCTCATGGAGCATCCTGGCACCAGCCCTAGTGTTGAGATGTGCTTCTCTCCTTGTCCTTAAACAGAAGGTATCACAGGGAATCCAGGTGAGTAAAACAGGAAAGGAATGATGCTAAAGGAAAGTCTTATATGCAGTACCCCAGGAAATCTTACAAATTTTGAGGCAGTAATGAGGGTGGGCTAATATGAACTCGTTTTACCACTGGCTGGTAAGACCTAAAGCAATGCAGGGTAATGAGGATACCCAAAAATCAAGTACAATTTTAGAATGACAACTTTGTTTCTCAAAAAGCATGGAATTATTTTCCTTTCCTTTATATCCATCTTTAAATTGAACCCATATTCAAATTGACACCAAAGTGTATTGGATCACTTTTAAATCAAGGAGTTGTTTTTGTTACCATGATTTTAGAAAACTTCAATAACTTGTTAATATTTTTATACCAACAACTGATTTATGTTTTAACTGCTTTATTGTCCTCTTGTTTATTCATGTAGACATTAGCTCGTTAAGTAGTTCACTTCCTAGAAGAGATTTCTGAGCAGTTTGGCTTACTTTCTGCTGCTGTGATAATTGGTACAAATTAAATTTCAAGTGCTTTCATTTTTTGCTTAAATCCCAAAATTCTGAATCCATTCAATGTCTTTCATTGCTCTTGACTGATTTCCTCAACTTACCCAAGGCAGAGTTATTGCCAGATTTGGAAGTCAGACTCTATATCCATACCAACTTGTCTCCAAGTTTCTCCTTCTCCTCATTAAACACAGTGTCAAACAATGCCAGAACCAATACTAGACCTCTGGGTGTCTAACTATTAACTTCACTCTTGATCACAGCTGTTCACTAAGATTGCTCCTACTGCATTTTATGCCAACTTTTGCCAGTGTTCTGCCCTTTATCCTCTAGTGATTTCTTTCCCTTAATAGTATGCTATAAAGAAACTTATTATAAAGCTTTAAAAAAATCTTAGCAAATTATGCCACTGAGTCACTTATATGGTATGCTATAAATGTATTTTATTTAAAACGGAGAAATTTAATAGATTAGAGGCACACTTTTTTTTTTGAGATTTGTTTCCTTGACTCTGTAATGCATATTGGGCTACAGGAGTACAGATTTGCCCTTAATTAAATTCTCAATTAACTTATCCAAGAAATAAAATTATCCTTATTAGGATGTGATTTTTAAAATTTCTTTTGGGACCTCCTGTATTTTATGATATGCACTATATTAATGGCAATTTTCAGGAATATTGATTGTGAGTTTGAATTACAAAATATATCATATGATCTATCTGACATAGGAACCAGTTGTAAAACTTGAAATACATATGTGGACTTATTCTCGTGTACCTATGGGCCTTAATTCACTCAGAATTAGCATATATACATTAACTAGTAAACCTCAGAGTTGAGACAACAGCTGAAAAAAATTCCTTCTTTACATCAACCTTTTGAGGTGTATATAGTTTAAAATATAACAAAATTGAGGCTGAAAGAGATTAAAGGCTCACAAAAGGTAATATTGACAGTAAAGAGTGGACTCAATTTAGTGGATGAAATCCATGCTCCTCTCCAAGATGGCACCTGCATGGGGCAAAGCAGGGGAGTTGGTACTATCAGTGCTGACCCTGTGCAATAGGCCTTACCTGCATGGGAGTGAGCCGAGCACAGAGGCTCTCCCAGGTGCCTGGGATGATTGTTGGGGATCCAATGTGGGCCAGATGGGATTGATGCTGACTGGATCTGGTAGTCAACACCTGGCATGCTGCCTGCTGTCCCAGGGCCCTTTCAAGTAAATAAGCAAGCAAGAGATGATTTTGAACCCAGCATTGCATTAAGAAAGAAGAGTCTAAGAAAGGGCTGTGTGTGTGGAGGGGTCCTTATCCCTATCCATGGGCCTGCAGGGAAAGACAGACCTCTATGTAGTTAAGTGCCATGACGAGGCAGCCTCTGCTTTCTCAGGATATCCCCATTAAAACAAAGGAGGTGGCCATATCAGGCACACAGATGCCCAGCTAATCAGGAAAGGGACCCAGCGGTCATGGTATCCTCTCTATGAGTTGTCCAGGATCTGCAAGAAATGAGAAGTGTGGCTGGAAGCCAAAGAAATAAACTTTATCTAGACCAAAAGGATAAACCTCTAGCCTATCACAGGGACAACTGTGACTGATAAGGGGAAGGCACTCCTCAAATCCTGTCTCTCCATGCCATAGTCATGAGGGGTGGGGAGATATCAGCCCCTGCCTCAGGTCTCTCACTTCTGCCTCATTTCTGGAACCATGCATGATCCCCCCTGCCAAACACGCTCTGACTCCATCTGACATTGGTTCTCCTCAAGGAAGCAGCTTCTCCCCGCCCCAGAGTAGGCTTTAGATTAAGTTCTATTCTTGAGCCTAGGATCTGAAAAACTTGGCTGCCAGATTTGTCCCAACATCCCTTCCAATTTGCCCTTGTACATCTCACAACCCATCTCCCTCCCTGCAGGGAGAGTAAATTTGACAAGGTCTGAAGATCTAACCAGCACTCTGAACAGTAGCTTAGCCTCTCCTTCTCTTTCCATTATATTTCCTATTTGGAATTGGGTAGATTTTATTTCCCTTTGACCTTCCTTCAGGATGAACCTGGACCAGAGACACTGGCCTTATCCTGGATCTCAGGAATTGAACCTGGAGGAGGAAATGGATGGAGTCATCCCAAATTAGCAGTCAAGGAGAATAGGTTCTAATATCTGGAGATGTTAGCACTGCGTTGGAAACTAGGGTGGGTAAAAGATGTCAAGTAAAAGAGATCAGAATTAAAGTATCAGCAACTAGTAAAGGACAGGTGATGGCACAGATTTGGTGACAACCTGGCTACATCTGCCAAAATCTGGTGTACTGAAGGCTGAAATCCTAGTGGAAAGCAGAGAGAACCCTGTCTTCTGCTGGGGTGAGCAGTTAAGTGAGGTAAGTGATTAAGGTTTTCCCACAGGAACATACAAGTGAACTCTGTTCTTCACCTTTTTCTAATTGTGTGATCTTTGGTAAATGACGTAATTCCTCAATACCTCAGGGTTTCCGTTTCTTCACTTATGAACTGGCAATAACGATCCTTGCTCACAGACCCTTGTGAGGATTACAGATAAAGAATATAAAGTCATTAACAGATGTAGCCCACTGGGGTGCTTATCAAATGGTCACATTTAGTATAACTCCATCACTAACTAGCTGCATGGCTTTGGGGAACTCATTTCACATTTTTGGGCTTCAGGGTCCTGTTCTATGAATGAGGAGTACAAGTAAGGACCATCTCTAAAACCGAATCCACCACAGGCATCCTAAAATCTATTCTAAAGTCTTGCTTGGCAAAGGAGTCTTGCTTTCTAAGACTATCTTGTATCCAGCCTGTGACTCAGGTCCAGATACACAAATTAGATTAAATCCCAATATTTTAAAAAATCTCTTTTGAAACATTAAAGCCCACATATATGCTTAAATAACCTTGTCAAATTTACTCTCCCTGCAGAGGGCTTTTCATTATTCTTTTTCATTAAAATAAAAATCCCTCTGGTTGACTTTCTAAATGTGTTTTCGTTAGGCCTTTAGCCTGTTGTTAACCATTTTCAACCTAATATTAAACTCTGTCCTGCTAAAGCTGAATGCTCTGCTACCCCCTGAGAAGTCACCCATGATGATGATAGAGTGGGCACTTAATATGCTAAATAATAATAATATAAAATCTAAATGTGTAGTGATCACTGGCTACTCCATGGGGGTCTGTCCCTCAAGTCCTTTATCAGCAATTTTCACTATAAAATTCTGTGTTGAAAGAGGAGGGGAAGAACCCTGCAGAGCACATGTATCCAGGCTACAGGCTGTGGTAAATAGGGTATCTAATATCCAGAAAATGAATATGCAGCCTCCAGAGAAACATATGCAGTGAAGGGAAGTGGATTCTCTGATTGGGAAATTTTACACCAAGGAAGAAAGGGAAATAATTTGCAAGAAAAAAAAGAATAGATGTAGCTGGTTACCACCCTGCTGATAAACTGTACTTCTATATAGTTTTTCCTCTTCTTTATTTCAAAAGCTAAGTCAAGGGTTTCCGGTTCCTTTATGTTCCATAAACCAAATCATCCAGATAAGCAGCCCTTTGTTCTAGCAACTAATTATGTTCTGATTTGCTTTGATCTATTATTCAGGCAGTAAATTCCAGCTTCATTGCACCCAAAATGTAAAATCCAAATGTAATCACTATTGCAAAAGGAGATAACATAACGTTGTTGATTTGAAAGAGGTATTTCCTTTTTATCAAGAAGCCTGATATTTGATACACACACTTCCCATGTTTTTCAGGCAATTGACCTTGTTGCAAACTCCGTCTTCACTTTAGTGGTTTATTTTGTTGGAAAGCAATCATTTAAGGATCCGGCTTCTTTGGAACTGCAAGTTATATGTGATATGATTGTGCCTGCTCTTCTGGTATGTTATGATATGCTTCTGCTTATTAATTAAAGTGATTTTTGAGTGTGGCATATGGAATTAGTACTTCTTTGTCAAATCTGTACATTATCAACTTCACTACAAAGTTGCTTCTTTGTTGGCTCAACCACATTGAAAAATATTCCTGTAAATT
The DNA here is from genome assembly GCA_029593785.1 of Cabassous unicinctus. NCBI lineage: Eukaryota > Metazoa > Chordata > Mammalia > Cingulata > Chlamyphoridae > Cabassous > Cabassous unicinctus. The sequence continues at coordinate 7,019 of JAQZBX010094891.1, read as the reverse complement.
ATTATTTTTTCTAATTCATCTGAAAAATTTGCCTTAAAATTTTAGAATTTGCTTACAATCTATTGAATCTACATTAGTCAATATGTTCATAGCTGAAAGAGTTCTCTGTGAGAATGTTTAAGGCATCCATGATTACTTTTACTTTAATCTTTGGGAAAACACAATTCACTGTCCATTTGGCTTAAGAAAAGCTGCATTTCCCAAATTACATGTAAAAAAAAAAGTTTGAATTCTACAAATGTTGCTATCAACCGAAATGCATTCTTACTACTGGCTTTCCTTTTGAATTCATTATTTCATCATCTCCTCTCTTTCTCTTCTATCTCTACCTCTTCAGATCTCTGTACCTGTACATGTGAACTATGCCCTTATTCTCTGCTTCAGATTGGGTTTGAGCATAGCAGGGTTACCATAAGGCTCTAATTCCAAAGCATTCAGATCTTTCTGGGCATTTCTCCTTAAGACCCTGCCTTGGCAACTTTTAAGATTCTAGGCATAGTAATAGAGCATTCATTCTTATTAGATTAGCCCTTCATTAAACAGCACTTTAACACACATTACTCACGCCCTATCATTGGGCCTTAGAAATGGGAACCATCTACTCTGAACTATCTTTCTTTGTGTTTCTTAAGTAATTTACTCTCTCCTCCTACCCCTTACCTCCAGTCCTGCGCCTTTAGCAATTTTTTCTTGAAAATAGTGTCTGGTTTCCAAAAGCAATCCATGTTATTCAAGGGAATCAAGAATTTGATTCAAATAAAGCTGCCTTTTTCTCCTGCATTATTTTACCTGGCAAGGGCTTTGGAGCATGGTGACTTTTGGCCTTCTTTTGAGAGCTAGAATGCTACGGTTTTGACAATAATTAACTTTCTTGATAAGCAGAAGGCAGTAAGAGATTTGAAGGCCATGGTGATTGTTGTACAAACTGGCCAGCAGCTTTGTCACTTGTTCCCTTGTGAAAGGAAAAGAGTGATCAAATTGTGTTCCAAACATGCCTATTGTGTTATGGTTTCTGGTTTATAAGCTGGGTTAGAGGGATTTAGTACAGTACAAATAAAACTGGATGTTAGTGGTAGCTTATACGTCCTCACAGTCTTTGGCTCCTAGACTCTCTCTAAGAGCAGAATTATATAACTTGGAAAATAAGGAGATAGTTGATACTTAAGGACATTATCACAACCATGCAAATTAATGAGTGTAAAGATTTTTATATTATAGATAACTTCTGCTGTTGAAAATTCAATTGCTTTCACAGTTCACTGCAAAGTACTTTCAGATTTGCCACTTATGCATTCCTACTAGGAGGAATCACCTAACTGTGTAATCTTGAGTGAGTCAGTTAACCTTCTTAACCAATTTTCTCATTAGTAAAATGGAAATATAGTTTTTGATCATCAGGCTATGATAGAATTAAATGAGATCATGTAAGTGTGTTATATGTGATAATACATGTTAAATATTTTAGATAGTGCCTGACATATGGCAAATATTCAGTAAATATCAGCTATCATTATCATCATCATCATCACCTAAACAATTTGGATCCTATTGAGTTTAATTTTGGAAAGAAATTACTCCTCCAAATATTCATAATTAGAGAGTGGGAGACATACTGGGAACTGTATTTCAGTTTCTTATCAGTAGTCAATCTGAGAAATACCCTCAAAGTCAAAACTACTTTTGAACCAACCTTCTAGGGAGAAGGAGAAATATGCTATAGTAGGACTGTATGTTAAGAGAAAAGCTATCTTTAACCATCCATTCTCCAAATTCTATTTTCCACTGACTTACAGAAAGCAGAATAATGACAGTGCTTTCCCTAATCAACTCAGTCCTAATTTCACCTTCTAAATTGTTTGAGTACTCTTTGATATTTTTATTTTCATCAAATCAGAATTCCCTAATTGCAAAGATTGTGTAAAAAGCTCATAGAGCACCATCTGTTAAAAAATGTTTTTGATGGTGGCACTTGATTTTGTCCTGTTTTTACCATTATTTAGTGTTTTTCAGCTCTCTATGGAGGAAGCCTTCAGTGCGTATTGCTGAAGATGATCAGATCACAGAAAATATTACTTCCACTGGTGATAAGTAAGATGCTTTTAAGGGGTAGAGCCAGGACTGAAATCAAACTCTAGTCATCTCAGAAGCCCATAGTCTTGCCCACTTTTATTGTCTGCCTCTGAGAGGTAGCCAGAAATGTAACTATGTAGAATAGATTTGCAGGGAGGGGAAATGTAGAAAGAGGATCAGATGGAAGTAAAAAATGAAAAAAGGCATTGAACACTAGAAAGTAACATCTGGTTGAGAGATCTAGAGCAATCACTCTCTTAGATGTTTTACCTACCATCAACCCAGACCTAAGAACATGAGGAGCTTAAATTTAAAGAGTATCAACTATGTGCAAGTTGTTTTGTATAACCAAAGCTAATATTTATAGAGCATTTTGTGTATAAATTACATAGATTAACTTATTTTATACTGAGATATAAAGTCTGTGAGGAAGATACTGCTACTCTTCCTCTTTTACAGATGAAGAAACTGCAAAGTTAAGGAACTTGCTCATATTGCCAGCTCGGAATAGGCAGATATGGAACTTGATGCCAGGCAGTCTGACTTCTACCGCCACCCATGATATGGATATCATTTTTTTTTTTTTTTAAAGGATAACATTGAAGCTCAGAGAGGTGAAATAACTAGCATTTGTCCTCTATCCCCTACCACACTTTAAGGAGAGAAGTGCCATGTCACACATACCAGTTGCCAATTATTTCTTGGTGAAAGGGAAACCAACGGCAGGTATAATGTGGCCACGCCCACCTATGGTACTGTTTGTCTGAGGCCTGCATGCTGTCCCAGCTCCAGGAGTTCAGGACAGATATGAGAAGTCGAAAAGATCTCTGTCTGGGAAGCACATTTGAGAGATATGCTTGCTGTTCTCCCTAGCACATTACTGGCTTATTAGAAGCTGGCTAAAGAGTAAAAAGATGGACTGTGCTTATTCTCTGTGGCCATAATCCCATCTGGGCCCATCATCAACATGCCAGCAGGTCAGGTTCAATAGCTTTTTCTATACTAGGGAAACTTTATCCCCGAATACTAGTGGCCAGACTAAAGCAAAGGCAGGAGAAGAGGGCTAAGAAGAGAACAGAAGCAAGGGAAACAGGAAGAGGGAAAGAAAAAGAAGTAAAAGCAAAGAAAGGAAGACAGGGAATAAGGAAAGAAGCCCAGTGTTGGGCTGGAGTTTGTCTCTCACCAAGAGAGGGGAGAGTTGACCTGCTAAGCACCTAGCTTTTCTCTTTCCTTGATCCTAGGTAGAAAGCAGATTCCTTTCCCCAGGGCTCTGAATCCTGCACCAGTAGAAAATTCATTTGAAAAATTAAATTACGTCTGAGGAGCGATCACCCCCTAAAAGGCCCCGGAGGTCAGAACAATCAGGATTTAAATTAATTGCTTAATGGAAACAACATTTCTGAGAACAATGCTGATAATTTGCTAAAACCAGGGTATGTTTGTAACTCTTTGAAATGAATTGAATTGCTGGTTACAAGAATTAATGCTTATAGAGAAATTGTGATTGAAATCCCCCAAGTTAAGTATTAATTCCTTAAAGCAATTGGTAATTAGTAAAGAATTGTGCACTTACAGTCAGTACTACATTCAGCACTTAATTATATACTGTCTCAAATTGTTTCCTAGTTGTTGCATGTATGTTAATCTTGTCTCTTCATAAACTTGGTAGGAGCAAGCCCTGGAATTTGTTCTTTTATTGGCATCTCCCACAGTGCCTAGCTCAGTGCTGAACACTCACATAGATACACAATAGTTTATTGATGTTTACTGGGATAAATCAGTGAGTTTGGAAAAAGTTGGCTTTTTAAAGCCCAGTTTATTTAGATATTCCTGAATGCCAAGAGCAGGAAATGTTTCTGAAGAGCCAAAAAAGTGAACACATTAAGCACTGTGAGATTGTGTGTGTTAAATGGAGTGGAGAATTTGAAAGGAGACGTCCTATTTGAGTGAAAAGAAATTGCAGATGACTTGAGGTCAGGTACTTGCTGTGGAGCAGCTTGATTTGGATTCTGTTGAATTACCTACATTTTACAAAAACTGAAAATAGTCATTAGGCCTGGAAGGTGATAGAGAGCAGGGGGCTTCACTGCTCCATTGCTGCCTCCTAATTTTCTGGGAACTCTATACTTTTCCAAACCTTTGGCTGTGATTTGTTTATAAAAAAAAACAACTGCAAATCAAAACTTTATTTCTATATATTAGTCAATGAAAAAAAGCATCCACCTTCATGTTTGCTAAGTAAAAACTCATTCCTCCATGTCAGACATTTTAAAAAGTCACCTTGGTTGCCAGGACTATTCACTCATATTTTCATATTTTTCTGAGTAAGTCTTCAGATTTAAAATATTTAATGCTTATATCTTAACTACAGCTCTCTTTGAAAGAACACTGAAGAATAGTCCATGTCTCATACATGTTCATGTTTCATACATAATTCTCTATGAAGGGTGGCAGTGGTGATTGAAGGCCAAGAAAATACAAACAAATCTACTTTACAATAATTGCAAAGTAATTAAGAGATGATGGAACATCATATTACTTCATATCAATTTCAAGTCATTTGCTTAGCCTAAGTAAAAGGGCTGCTATGAATGTGCCCATATCTATTTCTCAAACCTCTTTCCCACTATTCTTCATCCTATGTGTTATGTTCCAGTAATTTCAAATTACTTATGGCCTCCCTGCAAACAACATGTTTTTCTGTCCCTGCCTCTGCTTGGCTTGGAATGCCCTTCCTACTTTTCCTGCTAACTCTTACTCATCCTGTAAGACTCCTGCTCTTTCTAAGTCTTCAATTTTAGTGCCCTATCAATATTCCTTTGGCACTTTGGGAACCTAGTATGCTCCTGCATCATCTCTTTCCATATTATTTTAAAAATGTGATTATATATCGATATTCTCCACTAAGGTACAAATCCACATCAATGTGGTTTGTTTTTTTTTTCAATTATTATTATTTTTGTTATTCCAGTGCCTACCATACTGACTATGACACAGAAATTGTTCAATAGCTTTGGGTGGTCATTACTATTGTTATTTTCAGGGCTGAGAATGAAGTCTGTGTAAGTTTGCCAGGCTGCTATGACAAATGCCACTCAATGGTTGACTTAAACAACAGGAATTTATTGACATATGGTTTTGAAGCTTGAAGAAGTAAAAAATCAAGATATCAGCAAGGCTTGCTTTGTCCTGGAGACTGTAGCATTGTGGTACTGGCTGCTGACAATCCTTGGGATTCTTTGGCTCCTATTCCTGCCTCCTGTCACATGGTGATGTTCTCTCCTTTCTAGGTTCTCTGTATAAGGCCCTCCATTAATATTGTTTAAGGCTCAATCTGATTCAGTTGGCCAAATCTTCACTAAAAATAGTATCTTTAAAAGATCCTATTTACAGTGGTGTGGAAGTTTGGAAATTCTTTTACGAATCCCAAATAGAGAAAGAGTGTTTGTGAACTAATTAATTGCTGTGGGTATGAGACCCTTTCAAATTGAGCTATGTCAGTGAAGCATGACTCAGGTTGAGTCTGTCTTCTTGCTGGGTCTGGTAAAAACCAGAGACACATAGGAGGATAGAGTGTCGCCATATTTGATGCTGTCATGTGACAGGAGAGGCTCACGAAGCTGAGGCCCTGGGGCAAGATGACCATTTGCCTGATAACTTGCAGCTGTAATTGGAAAGAAAGCAGAGCAATCGAGGCTAAGAAAAGAGGACCGGAAAGAGACAAACCCTATGCCTGGTTGCCCTTGGATGAGCTCTGGGACACATTACTGTTGGGAAGGGAAGGCAGAGATCACCCACCATCTTGCTTCAACACGTGGCAGCTGACTTGGGTGAGAAAGTACCTCTTATGGTGCCTTGAGTTGGACTCTTCACAGCCTTGGAACTGAAAGCTTTTTAAACCAAATCAACACCCTTTATAAAAGCCAACACATTTCTGCTACTTTGCATCCACAGCCTTTTGGCAAACTAAAACAAATGGGTTCACACCCATAGGGACATGGATCAAGATTAAAAACATGTGTTTGTTGGGGTACATAATTCAAATTCAACCTATTATAGAGTCCTTCTGTAAACTCATGGCAAGGAAGATTTTAGCTTAGAATTTTTCTAGATAGAAAATCGTATAAGTTTTTATACAGCTGTGGTGTGTGTGTGTGTGTGTGTGTGTTATTTTATCTAAAACAAATATAAGTTCTGATTTTTTCCCCCTGATAGGATTCTGAAGAAACATGGTGTTATTTGAATTTTTGGCTTGGGGTGTATCAGGATTCTCAAAACTTTAAAAATATTATTGAGGAATGAGAGGCAAGATGGTGTCATTTAGTAGGGCACTCGCTGACTTGCTCTCTGAGGATGGCTGATTGGGGACAGGGTCCTGCCCAGGGGTCTGTGCTGGTGGTGCACAGGGCAAGAACTTTGGGGACATCTCTCTGGAGGGAGCTGGATGGCGCGGATTGCTGGGGAGAGATTCATGAGTTTCTCCCCTGCCTGTCATGGTTAACACAGACAGCTGAGCCCCACCCTCAGGGAAAAAGGCTGGTTTGAGCCGCGACTCCTGCTGGCAACCCAGTGAGAGGGAGCATTCTCTGAGAGTGGAAGGGTTCTGACAGAAGTTGGAGAGGGGTTTCCTTTCTGTGGATTTGGCTACCTGGACTCCCTCATAGCTTTGGGGAATAGATAAGCCGGATTGAAGCAGCGCCAGGCTTAAGGGAGAGGTGAATCTACTGAGGAAGCCTGATATACCCAACAGCCCAGGTGATACTGAGTCTTGGTTCCAGAGGGCAGAGTCAGCCAATTTTATCGTTCTGCACTGACAAGCATCAGAGCTTCAGCTCCCCAGGGGAGGCCAGGAAGTGGGAAGTGCTTGATTAGTTTCCGTGAACCTAGTTAGGGTTCCCTCAGTGAAGAGGATGGACTAGAAGAGGACATATTTTGGGTCCCTTATTTCT
>JAQZBX010094890.1:0-11975 GCA_029593785.1 Cabassous unicinctus | reverse complement strand
TGCAAACAACAGCAGAATACACATTCTTCTCAAGTACACATGAAACACTCACCAAGTTAGATCATTTTCTGGGCCACAAATCTTAACAAATTTAAAAGAATAGAAATCATACAAAGCAAGTCTCAGACCATAATAGAATTAAACATAAATCAGTAATAGAAAGATATGTGGAAAGATTCCTCCCAAACTTGGAAATGTAAAAACACACTTCTAAATACCCATGGGTCAAAAGAAAAAAGGAAAAAGAAAAAAATAAACTAAATACCCATGGGTCAAAGAGGAAGTCTCAAAGGAAAATTTCTTAAAAACTATTTTGACCTGAGTGAAAATGAAAATACAACATATCAAAAATTGTGAGATGCAGCTAAAGCAGTGCATAGAAGGAAATGTACAGCATTAAATGTTTATATTAGAAAAGAAGAAAGGTCTGAAATCAGCAGCCTCAGCTTCCGCCTTAAGAAACCAGAGAAAGAAGACAACCCTAAGCAAGAAAAAGGAAAAAAATACTAAAGATTAGAGCAGAAATCAACAAACGTGGAAACAGAAAATCAATAGAACAAATATCAACGGAACTAAAATCTTCTTTTAAAGGATCAATAAAATTGATAGATTTCTAGCTAGACTGACCAAGCAAAAAGAGAGAATACATAAATGACCAACATAAGGAGTGAAGAAAAGGAGACAGCACAACTGACCCCACAGACATTAAAAGGATAGTAAAGGAATACTACGAACAACTTGGTTCTCATAAAATCAGTAACTTAGATGAAATGGACCAATTCCTGGGAAAAAAAGGATGCAGATGGTATTCCTGAGTGTCCACCTCTTCCCCTTGAGGTCCCACCCATAAAGTAAGGAGACTTCAAGTGCTGGGAACAAGAGACCTACGTCAGGATTAAAATCCCATAGCCTCAGTAGTGATTATAATGGTAGTAGTAGCAGCTGCAGCAGCTCACATTCATTGAACACTGACTATGGGACATTGATCGAAGTGCTACACATATTATCAGTCATTGACTCTCCACAACAGCCCTTTGAGGTCAGTGCTATTATTATTTCCATTTGACAGATAAGGATATTGAGGCTCAGAGACAAGTGACAAATCCAGATGCACACCCATGTCTGGGGTAACCAATTGTCCCCATTCGCCTGGCACTGGCCCAATTCTAAAACTGGAATTCCCATGACCCTGGAACCCCCTCAGCCCTGGTTGGTCACCGTAAGCCCGGTCTCTCAGATCCCAATAAAGCGTCATGACTGAATGAATGAATGAGTGAATGAATGAACCTATTTTTAAATAAAATCTCAATCCAACATTGATATGTTTTTTGTTTTTTTTTTTTTCTTGCCTTCCTCACCTGCACAGAAGGCAGAGCCGTCATAAATGTTGGAGGTCTCCCGAAAAGGGCTGTCCGTGCCACTAACATCATGGTGGTCTCGGCTCAGGACCACGGGTGCCTGCAGTGTGGAAGGACATAAGATGTCAGCCAACGGTGTCCACCCATTGCTGTCCAGCAGGAGACAGGAGCCAGGCCACAGCAGAAGTCCTTCAGAGCCCTTGAAAATAGATCCCCTTCAGCAAGATGCCAAAGGGTACACCACCAGTCTGCAGCAGGGACGATATGGATATATGTTTATATTTGCACCCAGGAAATGGGGAGGAGGGGTTGCCCTGGGAGAGAGACTGGGGGACTAAGGAATGGGGATATACTGTGGGTGGGCATGGTGGGGGGAGTGGGGAGAGGAGACAGTGACCTGGGACTACCTAGCTAGATGATCTTGGGCTGCACTTTTATTTAACTTGATTTTTTAATACATGTGTTGACAGCACTCCTTGTTCTCCAGAGGGTCTCGGGCAGCTTGGAGGTCCATCAAATACAACAAGACCACTTTGCTCCTTTACATCCACACTGTGGAATATTTTCAGCCATTCTGCAGGTGAAGTGGAGCCCTATCTAAGGACAGGTCAATTTGGCTGACCTGCGGTAACATTATGAAAATATGTCTTCATCCATATATATATATAGGTGAAGGCATTGGAGCAGAGCGGAACTGAAGCTAGGAAGGTGGAGCAGAGAAGCTGGAGTGCAAGCTGAGCCATCCAGTCTGGCTTTGCACCTTCTCGCAGTGCACAAGAGCAAGGAAAGCGGATCTGTCCACGGTTTGCAGAGTCCACACCAGAGAGCCGCCCAGCTGCTTCAGCAGAGCTGACCATTTCCAGTGCCGAGTCCTGGGGTGCTTTTCTTCCGAGGGTCTCACAAAGGATGTCTGGCTGGGCAGTGGGCATCAGTCTTCCCAGCCCTGCCCCCGTTGAGCTGCTTCTCGTCCCCTCCCCATGTAGGCTGAGCCCCCCAATGCTCTTGAATTAGGAGGCCCTGCAGACCCTCCCACCTCAGCTCCTTCAGCTCCTCTGTGGCCCGACCCAGGTGGTCCCACCTCTGCACTTGTGCACTTGACAGGCTCCCCCCAGATGTTCTGGCACATTCTTGCCATGCGGGTCAGCCGCTCAGGTCAGGCCTGTCCTGGCCACCCATCCTTCTTCACCTGGCCACCTTGGTTCGTTCTCTTCGCGGTGCTCGCCACCATCTGGAGTCACCTCTGCATTTTCCTGTTGTGCGCTGTCAGTTTCCCTTCATAGAGTGCCTAGGGGGGGAGGGCTACCCCCACTATCAGGATTCCTTCCCAAATGTACAGCCTGGCTTAGGGGTCCAGCTTCGTTGAATGGAGGTGTGACAGTTTGAAGTTATATTATGAATCTCAAAAAGAAAAAGATTATGTTTTTTTAACTCATCCATGCCTGTGGGTTTTCAACTAATCCATTCCTTTTGATTGGACTATGTCAGTGAGGCGTGACTCAGTTGAGTCTCCACCCTCTTGCTGGGTCTGATATAAACAGAGACATAGAAAGAAAGACATGGGAAAAGGGAGCTTTGCCCTTTTTGATCCTGCCGGGTGAGAGAGGACCGCAGGAAAACAGAGAAACCCAAGAGGTTGGGAGAGGTCCCGGAGTCTGGAGCCAGCAGAGCACAGAGGCACGGAAAGAAGCCCTGGAGGGGCCGGGCCTGCAGAGTTGCTCAAGGCTGAGGAACCGAGCCCTGCCATATGCCTGATAGCCACGTGGCAGGACACCAGGGTAGCTGACGGTGGTGAGAAAGCATCTCTGGTGGTGCCTTGATTTGGACATTTCACGGCCTCAGAACTGCAAGCTTTTACCCCAAATAATTCCCCTTTATAAAAGCCAACCCATTTCTGGCGCTTTGCATCGGCAGCCCCGTGGCAAACTGAGACACGTGCTGGCCTCTTTCTGCCGATGGGTACCTCCAGCTGGATGGGTGCACCAAGGAAGTGGCCTGGCCGGCTTTGGCTGGCAATCCTTTATAGACACAGTAGGCTTTGGGGAAGTGCTGAGCAGCAGTGGTTTCTAGTTATGCTGTCAAAGAAGGGAAAACAGGATGCTGTCCATGACACCTGTTCCCCCAAGAACCATCCATGGGGATGGTCTTCATGGGCACCCCTCTTGATTCTTTTTTTTCAGGTCTTATTGTGACTATTATGGGCACTTCCAATGAGGGAAATGCCAACAAGAATTCTGCAGCAAGAGAGTTACAAAGAAAGGGTGGAGGGAGACCCCCAGCAGGGGTACCCAGAGTTCCACGCCAAGGAACTCCAACAGAGCGGGAAATGGGAAACGTGGGGAATGTCTGCAGTGATCTTAAAAAGAAAAAATCTTTTTAGGAAAAAATTGAGCTTAACATTCTTTCTCCTTTTGTAGAAGAGGGGAATGGAGGTACTCAGAGAGGGTGCCTGACTTTTTCCAGTCCACACAGCAAGGGCAGGCCTTGTCACCTAGGGAACCCCAGCTCTCAGGGACGGCCCCCAGTCATCCATGCAGACTTGATTCTTTGCTCTCTCCTTCCCACCTCCCTCACAGGTCACCAAAACCCCCCACCTCCGTCAGCAGAGCTTGGGTCCCAGGACGGTTCAACCCCTCTGCAGGTCCAGTCCACAGAGAACAGTCTAAACAGGCACGAGTTTGGGCAGGTGCTAACCCACCACCCCTGGACACCAGGTTTCCTGGGAAGGCTGGGGGATGTAGGCAGGAAGCTCCCTGGCCTTGAGGCCCTTGTGGGGTCTGGCTGGAGCCGGGCAGTGCCTGAAGCCACCCACAAACATCACCTTGATCTTCCTGTGGGCAATGGCTTGGTTAATGGCCACGGCAATGGCCACGCGGCCCCTCTGGTCTGAGTACAGGATCCTCGCCTGGGAACCCACAACCTGCAGAAAGAAGGGCAAGAGGCACTCAGCCAAAAGAGGCAGATGCCTGGGGGCAATGTGGATGATGCCTGGGCTGTGGAAAAAAAACCTACCAGCAACCAGATGGTACCTTCTAGAAAGGCTCTGGAGGACCCCTGAAGTACGTTGAAGCTCCAAAATCTGTGGGCTTGAGACAGGCCCTAATGACCAGCTGCACCAAGACTCCCTCCATGATCCATCACCTAAAGGGTTAATCCTGGAAGGGCCTCAGAGACCCTGAGTTCACCCATACTATAGGGACGGTGTGTGTCATGAGCATTTCCTCTGTGATGGTTCGAAGCTGTATGGACCCCATTTGAAAAGGCATGTTCTTAAAGCGAATCCATTCCTGTGGATGTCAACCTTTTGCAAGTAGGGTTTTTGATGAGGTTACTTCAGTTAAGGCAAGTCCCAGGGTGGGTCTTAATCTTCTCAATAGAGTCCTTTATAAGACAATGTAATTCAGAGAGAGAAAGAGAAAGCCAGGGGAGCAAGAAGCTGAGAGCAAGGAGACCAGGAAGAGAAGAGAGAGCCCAGCAGATACCACCATCTGCCCTGCTGCCTTGCCATGTGACAGGGGACTCCAGGATTGCTGGCAGCTGGTCTTGGGGAGAGAGCATCGCCTGATGATACTTTGATGTGGCATTTTTCTCAGCCTCAGAACTGTAAGCTTCTAAGCTAAGAAATCTGCATTGGAAAAGCCAACCAATTTCTGGTCTATTTCATTTAGCAGCCTAGCAAGCTAAAACACCCTCTGCTTGAATCCTTTCTATAAAAATATTAACAGTACCCAATGCTAGTTTTGATTGTGCCTGGCCCAACTCCAAGCACTTTGCACATAGTCTCTGACTGACAAGCTTTAGGAGGAAGATAACTATTATTATCATATAAACTCCATTTCATAGATGAGGACATTGGCCCATGAGCACCTAGCTGGTGAGGGGCATGACAGGACTGAACCTCGTGTCTGCCTTCAGCATCTCTGCTCTCGACTGTCATGCCAGAGCACCTCTCAAAGAGAACAGTGGAGGTTCCCAGGAAACAAAAGCTTCTGCAGAAGAAAACAAGGCAACCAGGGAATATGTCTGGAGAAGTTTTTGAGGTGCTGCTAGCATCTAGTGGGTCAAGGCCAGTGATGCTGGTAAACATCCCACATGGCCCCCCCCACACAAAGAATTCCCCAGCCCCAAATATCCTAGTGCCAAGGGTGAGAAGCCCAGCTTTCGCCAGAGACTGCAAGCCTGTTGGCCAAGACAACTGGTCTGCTTGCTTCCTCCATCTTCCCGGCTTCCAATTGACCAGCCTTATTTCACTCATACCAGTGAGTGAAATCCTTTTCAGAAAAACTATAGTGTAAATCAGCGTGGCAGTTTGAAATTATTTTATGACTCCCAAAAAAGAGAAAGATTATGTCTGTGGGCTGGTCCACTCCTGTGGGCGTGAGACCTTCTTCAACTGGACTACCTTGGTGAGGCATGACCCAGGTTGAGTCTCTGCCCTCTTGCTGGGTCTGATGTAAAAACTGAGACACACAGGAAAACAGAGCTCTGCCATTTTTGATGCTGCCATGTGAGAGATGTTCTGCCCCACAGCTGAGCTGCAAAGAGAGAAGCCCTAAGAGACGAGCCCGATGCCAGGTGAGAGGAGGCTAGAGGGTCACTTAAACACAAAGGCCCCAAAAGGCTGGGCCCATGGAGCAGCTCAAGAGGAGAGGAGTCCTCTCTATGTCTGAGAGCTTACAGCTGAACTCGGGGAAGAAAGCAGAACAGCCAAGACTGATATAGAAGGCTTGGAAAGAGACAAGCTCTATGCCTGGTTGCCCTCAGCTGAGCTCAACCCTCAGCAGAGATTGGTGGCCATCTTGATACAACACATGTCAGCTGACTGGTGAGAAAGCATCTCTCATGGTGCCTCGGTTCGCACTTTTCACGGTCTTGGAACTGTAAGCTTTTACCCCAGATAAATCCCTTTTATAAAAGCCAGCCCATTTCTGGTACCTTGTATGAGCAGCCGTTTGGCAAAAAAACCCAATCGGTGTGGCTGAGATTTTCATATTTCTTGTATCCTGAGGGGAAAAAATTGGGGGAGGAACTGATAGAGGATTGCCAACTTTGTCTTGAGAACACATGAAAAGAATCTGGTGGTTCCTCAAAAAGTTAAATATAGAAGTAACCATAGGATCTGGCCATCTCACTTCTGGGTATATTCCTTAAGGAATTAAAAGCAGGGACACGAACAAATACTTGGACACCAGTGTGCGTAGCAGCATTATGCACACTAGCCAAAAGGCAGAAGCCACCCAAGTGTCCGTCGGCAGATAACGGATAAACAAAACGTACCATATGCACACAAGGGAATATTATTCGGCTGGAAAAAGGAATGTAGTTCTGTCCATATGACAACCTGGATGAATCCTGAAGCCATTAGGCTAAGTGAAAACCTCCAGGCACAGAAGGACAAATATCGCATGATTCCACTTCTAGGAAATATCTAGAATGGGCGAATCAATAGAGACAGAAAGTAGATCACTTTTTCGGGAAGGGAAATGGGGAGTTATTGCAGCACACAGAGATTCTGCTTGGGGTGATGGAAATGTTCTGAAAAGAGATGGTGGCGATGGGTACAACGTACTTACTGTCACTGAACTGTTTGCTTAAAAACAGTTAAAATCCTCAATCTTATGTTCTGTATATTTTAACACAATAAAAAACAAAAAGAAACCAAATTAAAAATTTTTTTCAAAGGATATCTTCTGCAAATGCCATCATTTCATAAGAGAAAGAGTAACATCAAATTATGTATGAAGTCGCAACCTCTGAATAATTTTACTTCCGAAAATTGTTATTGCTGTTATTATTTTGCCCGGTAGCAGCACAGCTGGCCCCTCCTTATCCCTCATACTCAGGGCCTCTCCGCTGGCTCCTTCTCAGGCACATTGGGGCCCCTCCCTCAAGGCTGGGCCTTCTCTCTTCTCACACCACACTCGCCCCCTGGTCCTCTTGTCCATTCCACTCTCTGCACTGACCCCGTACACGTTTCTCCCCTGAGCCCGTGGCCCTCAAGCCTAACAGCCATTGGACTTAGGCACCTGGAATTCCACATAGTCACAGAGACATTTGTTGGCACAGCGTATTCCCCTCTGCCCGAGGGCGAGGCAGAGGCTGTCCCCCCACAGAAGCCCAGAAGCTCTCAGGAAGCCGTGGGCAGGCCCCTCCTGACCCTGGGATGCCCAGGCCAAGGACCCACTCCAGGAGTCCGTGCCTGGTGGCATCTGGCCATGGAAGCTGTCAATCATTTTTCCCCTCAGTACTCCAAGTCCATTCCCAGCCTTTCCCTCTGCCCATTCCTTTGCCTCCCTCTCTGCCTTTAAGCCTTAACTCAAATGTCCACTCCTCCAAGAGACCTTTCCTGACCATTCTATACAAAGTCGTCAGAAATGAGGGCAGGAGCTCGTGGGTCCGTGCACACGGCACCTGGCACGGTGCCCAGGGCCTACAGCGAGTGCCACATGAAGACATTCCAAGCATGTCACACATTTAAATCTTCGGAACAGCCCGTGATGCGAAGACTGTTGTCCTCTCCGCTTGACCGAAGGAAATACACAGTCTCAGAGAGGTCAAGCCACTTGCCCAAGGTGTCACAGCACGGCACCCAGGCAGCCAGGTCTCAGAATCCCCGCACGAGGCTGCCCGCCGTGCTTGTTGACTAACTGGAGGAAGAGTGACCTGACTGACCCTGGTCACTGCCCTGGAGTCCCAGGTCACCTGTGATGGCTTCTTTTGCCACCGTCCAAGCACAGTCGGCTACAGCTGCTGCTCCTAGTTTGGCGACTTGGGGTGGCCCCATAACCAGTCCCATGGGGTCCAGAAGCTACACCCTCACGGGGCTCAGGTCTCACGTCTACAACCCTGGGCCACTGGCAAGCTCAGCAGTGACCCCCGCTCCTGGCGATTGTTATATAAATGAGACCAAAGATGGCTCTGTGTATTGGAGCCATGTGCTGTTGACATCTTCACAGCAGTCTGGGTCTGTTAACAAAACCCGTGGCACCAAACTCAAATTCTTACACATACTGATGTTTTAAAAAATACCCAAAATAAGCAATTTTACGCTATTTAGAGCTCGCCTGCTTGGCATACCCTGAGAAATGATGCACAACATCTACTTGCCCTTGACAAGATAGAAAGGCTGCAGTTAGGAGGCTCCAAGCCACGTCAGCCCCTTTGAAGCTCTCTGGTCCAGAGTGTCCTCCGTCAGGCTGACTCTTAGGCGCTGCCTAGACACACAAGCTCTCTCCATCACAGCTTTTCCTCCATCCCAGGCATTTTGTTAGTTTTCCCCCTTGCCTTGCTTTCCCTCTGATGGAAGTTTTGCAAACTTCGCAAAGGAGCAGCCTCAATGATTAGCTTATGTGTTACTGCTGTCTAGTGGTCAAATGCTTTCCTGGAGCAACTCTGAAATCCTACAATTTGCACTCACTGCAGAGGTCCCCTGGCAGCCTCATGCTGCCCCTCCATCCAGACCCCTGGGGCCCACCCCCACCTCCCATCAGGCCTTGCACCCCTCACCAGCTGGTGCTTCGCGGCCTCTCGGATCCAGCGGATGTTGTCCAGATACTGCAGCTTCACAGAGGCGTTCACTGCAGGCAAAAAGAAGGAGGGGGTGTCACAGGTGCTGAGAGTCCCTGCTCCTGCCTCCTCTCCCTGCCCTTGGGCACAGGCCCTTTCTCATGCAGGCTGCTTGGCATCTGCTTCTTTCTGAACCCACACAGAGTCAGGGAACCCCTATTTACTGCACCACAGTGGGCCACCGTTTTTCCCTAACTTCACCTCTGCAAGAGGAGGGGGCTTGGGCAGGGGGCTCTGAGCTGGGGGTGTGCTGAGCTTCATCCCACTGGGCCTTAAAGCAAGCAGGCAGGGGGCTTCTGGGAGACCCCCTTAGAGCAGATGGGACACTCGAACCTTGGTGACATCCCCAGGCCTGCCAGAGCCTCTGCTTCTGGGGTGTGCCCTGAGGAATAGACAGCAAAACCAGAAGGAGCTGGGCAATTGTCTGTTCTGCAGTGGGCAAGTTGAAGATTCAGAAAGGAAAGGAAAGACATCCGGGGCAGAGGCAGGCATGAGAGGTGACCCTAGAAGCCTCCTCGCCCCACCCCATGATGAGACCCATAAAACAATCCAGAGCCTCGCAGGTGTTCATTAGGAAAACCAAAGCGCCAGGCTGCTCCAGAATGGAGGAGTCAAGGCCATTCTCACACTTGGCTGAAGGACGGGGTGGTAGTTTGAGATCGTATGGACCCTAGAAAATCATGTTCTTAAAGCCGGTCCATTTCTGCAGGTGTGAATTTATTGTGTGTGGGTTACTTCAGTAAGGCATGGCCCAGGGTGGGTCTTAATCCTCTTACTGGAATCCTTTATAAACAGGATGAATGCAGACAGAAAGAGAGAAAACCATGGGAGCAAGAAGCTGAAGGCAAGGAAATCTGGAGGAGAAGGGGGAGCCCAGCAGACACCGCCATGTGCCCTGCCATGTGGCGGAGGAGCCCAGGATCACAGGCAGCTGGAGATGCTTTCAGAGAGAAAGCATTGCCTGATGAAGCCTTGATTTGGACATTTTCACAGCCTCAGAACTGTAAGCTCGTAAGTTAATACATCCCCATTGTAAAGCCAAACCATATCTGGTATATTCCGTTTCGGCAGCCTAGCAGACTAAAACAGATGGGTGGCTTCCCTTGAATCAGGGGTTTGGGCACCAGCCTGTGCATTGGAATCACACATTCAGATTTCCAGGCCCCACCAGTGACGACGCTGGGGGAGCAGGCCTGAGGTGGGCTGCTGGGATCTATCTGTTTATATACTTCCCTGGGGATTCTCACCTGACGTCAATAATTAGGTTACATGTTACTGTGTTTGGTCCAATGCCTGACACACTCGTTCCTTCAACAAATATTTATCGAGTGCCAGCTGTATGCCATACAACCATCCTAAGCCCTGGGGAAGGACTGCTATGTGTTCTAGGGGAAAAAAAAGTGATGAGATAGTACTAGGATGGCAGAGTCAGGACCCGAGAAGTCCTCTCTGGCGGGAGTGACATTAGAGCTGGGTTCTAAATGATAATAAAGAAGCAGCTGCATGAAGTTCAGAAGGAACAGAGTCCTAGGAAGAGGGAAGAGCAAGCACAGATGCCCTGAGCTTGGAACAAGCTTGGCCCATCCTGGTGACAGACAGAAGGCCGGTTGTCCGGCATGTTCTAGCTCTGAGAGCAGGCAATTAAATTTTCAGGAATTTTAGGAGTCATTGGTTAAACACAGAAATCATTCAACGTCTGATTAAATAAACTCACAATTAAATAAATTATATTAAAAACAAAGAATGCATACTCAAAACTCACCACTTCCTAATTATTTTACTACATGTTACTGTCGTGACTGGTCTCGAATCTCTTTATTGTATCTAGATGTGCTGGCTTGAGTCATCTGTGAACCCCAGAAAATTATGTTCTAAAGCTAACCCATTCCTGTGTGTGTAAACCTACTTTATGTGAGACCTTTTCGTTAGATTCAGTTCAAGGGTATTTTGATTAGATCACTTTTGATTAGATTGTTTCAGTTAAGGTCCTTTGATTAGAATGTGGGACCCAGGGTGTGTTTTAATCCTTTACTGGAATCTTATATAAATGGACACACAGAGAAAGAGAGCTGCCGTTTCTACCCTGCCATTGGGAAGGGACTCCAGGATCGCCTACAGCTGCAGAAAGACAGAGAAACCCCAAGAGGCTGAGACAGAGGCTGGAGGCTAAAATCAGCAGAGCAGCCCAAAGCTGAAGAGACGAGGCTGGGGGACAGACAAGCCATGTGCCTGACCACCCAAAGTTGAGCTCAGGGAGAAAGTGAGCCTGGAGAAGAAAGCAGAGATCAGCTACCTTTTTGCCTTGCCGCATGGCAGGAGTCCAGGATCCGCCAGCAGCCGACCTCTGGTGAGACAGCATCTCTGCTGTTGCCTTGATTTGGACATTTTCACAACCTTGGAACTGTAAGCTTTTACCCTAATGAATTTCCTTTATAAAAGCCAACCCATTTCTGGTATATTGTATTGGCAGCCTTTAGCAAACTAAAACAGTAGGGTAGAAATTCTTTGTGATGATGTTACTGCCCATCTCTTCCCAGCTCCACATTCAATGATAGCACAGTGATAGTTGAAAATCTGCTGGGGTGGAGGATTTACAGTACAGAAATCAGCAAATGCAAAACATCAGGTTGTTTGTTTTTTCTGGAGCTCACCAGCATGCACTGGTAATAGGCTGGGCAGGGTTTGCCCACCTGCTAAAGAGTGTAAAGCTGTCCTACCCAGCAGGGGACAAGGTTTACCAAGAGATGGTGTGATGCTTAGGTTCATGAGTCAACTTGGCCAGGTGATGGTGCCCAGTTGTTTGGTCAAGCAAGTACTGGCCTATTTATTACTGTGAGGACATTGCATGGACTTAAATCATCAGTAAGTTGATTGCATCTGGGGCTGATTACATCTACAATCAAATGAGGAGATTGCCTTCAGCAATGAGATGTCTCATCCAAACATTTGAAGGCATTAAAAGGAGAAGTGATTATTTCATCAGTCAAAAGGGAGAATTTCCATCTCCACTTCAGCCAGCCAGCTTTTCTTGGGGAATTAATAAAAAAAAAAAAA
>JAQZBX010094889.1:0-11983 GCA_029593785.1 Cabassous unicinctus | reverse complement strand
GTAGATACAGAGCAAAAGGACAAAAAAGTTATATCCTCTTAACAGAATAATATAAAAATATATCAAACAGCATTTTGCATGTTTAGTAACATCTTTTAGTTGCATTTTACTGTTCCACTTGAATCTAGCTTTGAAAAGGATGCACTAGTAGATGATACTCTCAGTTCAGGGAATGTTGGAAGCAAGGGGATCCCAAGAGGTATGACATGAAAAGTCTTACCAAATATTTTGCTCTATTTGAAACACAGAGCTCAAAAATTTCCCAGTCAAGAGGCTATTCTTTAGAGTGTATACGTGCCACACTGAGGAGGACTCACTCCCACCAACGCTAGTTATAGTAGTAAAGAAGGTGGACTTCATTTCAGACTTAAGGTAGAATACAAAGTAAGTCCTTATCAGTGAAGGAAGATCTGGTTTCAGAGATGATCTCTGTAAGGTAAGTGTATCCCAAACTATCTGAGCTTTGAATTTGCATTTCTAATCCTTGCACTACATGCCTCCAACAATTTACGACTGAAATTTGTTTTTATATAGCATTTTTACCATACATACTCACTGAGCTTAGAGTTCATTGTGTGTTATTTAGTTCATATGCTTACAGGAAACTTAAGGATTTTCTCTCCCAACTATTCTCTGGAATTTCAGGACTCCTTACAGCAGAGTTTCATGCATTAATAAAAAGCACAGTCCTTGTACTATCTTAAAAGTTCCCAGATGCCCAGTTTGGGTAATACTTGTTTTCAAAGGCCCTCAACCTTATCCTAATATTTTCTTTTCTCTTTTAGATTCTGCTTCTTCTATCACTTGATCAACATGTTAAATGAAGAAAAATCACAGTCATTAACATCAATAGGACTAACTCCAGTTCAATTTTTAAGATACTGATGTAGAAATGGTTTTAAAATAAATATAAACATATTTTCCTTTCATTATTGGTCATTTACATTTGCCCATGGATTACTTCTTCATACAACAAAATGTCTTATTTGATAAATTTTATTTCTTTTCTAGTCTTTTCAAAAGCAACTTTCTACCAGAAACTATCTCAAGCAGGATGCCTTTTTACTGAAGGCTTTGCTGTAAAATAAACCTCTGAGTTATAGGAGAGATGAAGAGAGATGAAGGAAGGAAGGGAGGAAGGAAGAAAGGAAGGAGGGAGAGAGAGGGAAGAAAACTTTTGCTTTCTGTCTTATGGAAAATATATATATTTTCCCACAGTTTTCAATTTAATTAATAAAGATGAATAGTTTGAGGACAAATGAATTTAAAATCCATATTTTCTCCC
Source organism: Cabassous unicinctus (assembly GCA_029593785.1). NCBI lineage: Eukaryota > Metazoa > Chordata > Mammalia > Cingulata > Chlamyphoridae > Cabassous > Cabassous unicinctus. The sequence continues at coordinate 10,698 of JAQZBX010094889.1, read as the reverse complement.
CAAGACAGACAGCAGTAAAAGTAACATTCTATGTCTTTCATTTAAAGTAGTCTCAAAAAATAGAAATCATTTTTTCCAGTGAGAGCCAAGGTCCAGCCAATTTATGTCAATAAGTGGTATTTCTCAGGTCAAGAAAAAGGTTGTTTTCTGGACATATCCTCTTGTGAGGAGATTCAAAATGTAGGGAAATATCTAACACAAGAAATGTGCAGGCAGTGTCTGGATATTGTTTGGAACATGAAAATCCTTTCTCAAATAATTTAAGTGAAAATTTTTTACTAGAGTTGGCAGTAGACTTGGTTCAATTCATTTCTGATTAGCAGTAGATTTGTTTCCGAGCAGTCTGATTTGGGTTAAAAATATAGCAGTAATTATGGTCCTGGATCATTTTTGATAAAATAAAGGAACCCCAAAAATGTTTTAGAACTCTAAACTCAATATATTTTTTTCAGATTCCCTGCAGGAGAGACAGATTCAAGGCAAGGAGAAGTTGTTTAGGGATTATATTATCTCACGTTTTAAATCAGGATAATTATCTTTGATATGCATAAGAACTGTACTTCTTAGGTTAATGGTTTTGGTCCATACTTCTACACTTAAGTTAGCTCCCATTCTTAACCACATGGCTGAGCCATTTTATAAATTCAAGAAACATTTATTTTTCTTGAACAATGCTAAGATTTAAATTTTGCACAGGAAAAGCACTTATCTTCTCTCTGGTAACTAAACATTCAGTTCTTCTTTCCATTCTAGAAGTGCTTAGATCATCTCTTTCTCTTTGGGTCACATTGGAATGAACTGAACTAAATGGAAGCAGCAAATCTGTCTGTGGTGTCTAAGTTCATTTTTCATGGACTGTGTAATTCAAAGGAGTTCCAGACCTTCCTCATACTGCCATTTTCTGTACTCTGCCTGATGACTGTTGTGGGCAAATTCCTTGTCATGCTCTTAATCATGAATGACCTCCATCTCCATTCTCCCATGTATTTTCTCTTAGCCAATCTCTCCTTTGTTGATTTTTGTCTTTCCTCAGTCACCACCCCTAAACTTATCACAGACTTCCTGAAGGATAATAAGACCATCTCCTTTGGAGGCTGCACGAGCCAGATCCTCTGTGTGCATTTATTTGGAGGAGCTGAGATGGTGCTGCTCATGACAATGGCCTATGACTGTTATGTAGCCATATGCAAGCCACACCATTACTCCACTTCCATGGACAGAAAAAAGTGCACCTGGCTAGTTTTAATATCATGGATCACTGGTTTTGTTCATGCCATGACTCAACTGACTTTGATTTTGGATCTGCCCTTCTGTGGACCCAGAGTAGTGGACAGCTTTTTCTGTGATATCCCTTTGGTGATCAAGCTAGCCTGCATAGATACTCACACTCTGGGAACATTGATAAATGCTGACAGTGGTTTCTTGGCTACAAATTTCTTCATTCTCTTGCTGGCATCCTATACCTATACCCTATTAAAAGTCCACCTTCACGCTAAGGACAGGACATCAAAGGCTCTCTCCACCTGCACTTCCCACATCACTGTGGTGGTGCTGTTCTTTGGGTCCTGCATTTTCATTTATCTGTGGCCACTCAGCATCACTTGGGTGGACAAGTTTCTGGCTGTGTTTTATACAGTAATTACACCTCTCCTGAACCCAGCCATTTATACACTGAGAAATAAAGAGATTAGAAATGCTATAAAAAGACTGGTAAATCAGCATATGGATTCAAGGGCTAATTTTTAGTTCACCCATTTACCAGAAAATCCATTGTGTCCAGTGAAATTTGACAATGCTTTGACCTATAAACTGAACTGGAGCTATGTTCTATTCCTATATGCAAACTATGAGTATTCCTAGAAGTATTGTTTCTATTTTCTATTATAAAATTATGTCCAAATAATCCAACACTTGCTTTATCACACCCTAGAGAGAATGATTCTGCATACATATTCCTTTGTATATGTTCAAATATTATAAAATAATAAGAATAACAATTATAAATATAATTACTACCATTTGTTAAACACAACTTATGTTCCCAGTATTCTATTAAGCATTTTACCTAGAGTATGTGTTTCTTGAAAAATTGAGTTATTGATCTTTATCCTCACTTTTTAAAAAGTGAGTGATTTATCCACTCTAATCTTAGCTAGAAAGAATACTAAGGAAACTTGAATGGTCTGCATTCACCTAGAAAAAAAAGATAAATGAATCTAACCATAGTACTATTGCCCTTGTACTCCATAATCTTATTCCCTTTAATTCGTGGTTTCAAGCCTTGATGATGAAATAGAAGTATTGTTTCTGTATTCTTATTTAAAGGTATAGTTACTCTTGAAAAATCTTTCCTTAAAGACAAAGGTAGAAGTTTGCAGTCCTTTTAAATATAATTTCTTCTCATTAATAAATAATTTTTATTATTGTAGCTTTATTTTACATAAAAAAATAACAAAAGGCAATCATGAAAGTGGGGCAAATGTCTTACTTCCAAGCAGAAAAATATTTGTACTGATAAATAGAAAGCCAAGGAAAACCCATCAATAACTACAACACACAAAAAATTGGCCATCCATTCACCACTGCAGGGCTCAGGTAGGCTGCATGCTTCTGGGCTATATACCTAACCAATTTTCTGCTTTTTAAGGAAGCCCTTACCTTATACCAATACCAAAATAAAACAACCACAACAAAAATACATATATACATGCATATAAAATATTTGAATATTTGCAGAAGAAAATGCATGTACTTGGTGTTATTGTTAGTTGAGTGAGAGTAAGCAAAGCCTTGTATATAAGCTTTGAATGATCTTTTAAAATAAAGTTGCTTGTGAAATATTGCATATTCTATACCCTTTAATGATGTATGCCATTTTCTGAACAAAATTTTATTATGTACTGTATTTTTCTGCATTCTCCAGAGAAACAGAAACAACAGGATATACATGTATATGTATATAAATATTAAGAGATTTATTATACGAATTGGCTCATGCAGCCATGGGGATTGGCAAGTCTGAATTCCGTAAGACAGGTAGTAGGCTGAGAACTCTGATGAAGGTTTCGATGAATGCCCTAGGAGAAGCTGGCTGGCAGATGTCAGATAGAAATTCTTCTTTCCGATATCTGAAATGATCAGTTCTCCAATTAAGGCCTTTACCTAATTGGAGGAGACTCCTTTCACTGCTGAAGGCAATCTCCTTTGTTGATTGTAGATGTAAGCACACATAGATGCAACCTACTGACTAATAATATAAGTCCACAAAACTCTCTCACAGTAATGATAAGGCCAATGATTACTTGACCAAGCCACTGGATACTATAACCTAGCCAAGTTGATACACGTACTTAACAAGCACTTGAACATTTAAAAGTATTAATTTTTAGTTTATTCCCATGAGCAGAGGAAAAGTCATGATTTACTGTGATACTAACTCCTAAAATTTTAATAATGACAAATTAATCTTCATCTCTATGACAATAAATTAAAGGACTCATATGACAACATAACTAATATAATAAAGATTTTTAAATAAATATAGTATTGGTTTTTAATTCCCTGTTATATTTTAAAAATCAGGAAATACAAATAAAGACATTTGCAGAAAGCTTTATTTCCCCATACCAGTTTAACACAGAAGCATCTTTCAGACCTATCTACCAACATGCATGTGGGCATATGATGCCTCGTCAGAATATTTTTTGGTGAAATATTCTCAGTCATTGTCCTCAATGCACACCATTAGTGATAGTAATCTATTTGTTCGTGAATGATTTGCAGCCTGCATGTAACTTCCTTTCACATTTCTCAGTTAACTTGCTATAACAACACATCCTCCTGGTTGAGTACTTGTAAACTGGATAATTTGTGATTGTAAACTACAAAAGAATGTCCTCCTGTCCATCTAGTTTCTAAGCATATGAATTTGATTTAACTAATTGGCAATTCAGCACAATTCATTTCAAAGTAACCCACAATTCAAAAGAATCACAAATATTTTTAAGTAAACTTATTAGAAAAGAAAAAGAGAGAACACATTTTCTTTTTGCTGAAATAACATAAAAAGTCACTTTATCAAAAATATTACAGAGCAACAAACTTTATTAATAATTCAAATGATATGGGGAGCATCAAGGCATAGGTGAAGCCTGGAGAATTCTGAGACCATCAACCCAACTCTCAAACTGCAGCAATATATGAGAATTCTATTTTGACACTCTAATATTATATTTAAAGTGCAATTTTGTAATAGGAGATTTTTCTTTTAAGAGGTACCGGGGGTTGAACCCGGGACCTTGTACACGGTGAGCAGGTGCTCAAATGATTGAGCTACACCCACTCCTCAAGTTACTGTTAGATTTTGTTTTCTAGTAGTCAATGTATTTTCAGTGAAATGTAAAAAATATTATTTTTCTCTTTGACCAGTATTAATTTCTTGAGATCTTATTGCTTGTCACTTGAATCATGTAGCTGTTATACATCTCTGTTAAAGCAATATTTGAGTTATGAAGTTTGTAGACCATCTCTTCATATTTTCAAGATGTAATTTTACATTTCTGCATTTTAAAAAGTTTGGCCATAAATCTAGACATATGCTTCTAATACATGTGCCCGCACATTTTGACCTTTGTGAAAAGCAATTCGTATACTTATAATCTTTGTTTACTAGTAACTTTCTGCTTATATTCTGCTTATGTCTGTGGATTCAAGTTACTGAAGTGAATACCAATAAAGAAACCTAGGCCATGTTCATTGGTTTTACATGTTTGGAATGTTAACCCATATATTTGTCACGTGTGGTTTTTATTCACTGTTACACTTACATGCATGCTTTAACAAATTAACACTTTTTAAATCTACATTGAGTATGCTAGACTGCTACTACACATATGAGCTTTAAACTTTTTGCTGCTGGTAGATTTCTTGTTCCTGTTACATAACTGAAAATGAGTCTAGTTGTGGCTTTTGAAAAGTTTGTGCTAAGTGTGAAGAAATATCAAAGTGTCGTGTTTAAACATTTCTAGGCATTTAATAAAATTGTAAATTTTAAAAAGTGCAAGTTTGATTTAAAATTTGGAAATCAATCACCAGGTTATGAAAGAGGAGAAAAATCATAGATATTTCAATAGCTACAGATAGAGCATATGATAAAATACAATACACTTTCATTATAAAACACTTAGTAAATTCAGCTTAGAATGAATCACTATGTAATCTGATAGAGTATTTATAAAATATCTCTTGTAAAAGTTTTAATTAGTGATGAAATATTGGGAGACTTTTCCCTAATTACAGGAATGAAAAAACTGTACTGCTTGTCATCACTAATACTTTAATTTCATTGGAAATCCTGGCCAATTAAATAAGGCAAGAAAAATAATTAAAATGTATAAAAAGGTAGAAATAAATTGTTGTTCTCCATAGACAATACTTTTGTTTAACAGTTAGATATACATCCTATAACCTCCTAAGGTCTAAGAAAGTCTATCTCCTCATAATACAATTTAACACACTATATTCCCTGTTTGTTTTCTGTTTTCCTCAATAACAGTAAATTTGTTGAATGCAGGAATTCTTGGAGAGTAAAGATGAACATAAAAATAGTATTTTAAAAACAAATAGGTATTAGCAAGGAAAAAATGGCCTCTGTCAATGAAAAACCAAATGTACTAGATCAATGAATTATCATATGAAGGCTTCAAAGGAAATGAAGTCTGTTCTATAAGAGGAAGTGAATATCTAACACTGTAATAGCCAGCAGACTGTAGCACTCATACATCTCTTTAAGTGAGAACTTGTGTTGAGAAATGCTGTTAACTGACACTTTCCTGTTGTTTTAACTTCAGATTCCACTGTAGCAGCTACACTGAGGCCACACTCTTCCAGGATGCTCCCAGTTAATGAGTGATACGTGTGAGGGTACAAGAGCCAGGCCATTCCTGCCCAATGTGGGATTCTTCAAATGGGGAATCTTTGCTCCGGTGTTCCCCCATTAACCTGGTAGAGACTTTCTCAGAGCTGCACTGCAGTTTTGAGTCACTCTGGCCAATTCTCCTTCCTCCCTCCTCTTCTTTCATGGGGGCCATATCGGCATCTCTTTCTGACCACTTTCCCTGTCTACTTCTGCTCCGTTTCCCCTCTCCCTTCACCAAAGAAATATCTTATAATTCTCACATGACCACTGCTTTGCAGAGTACCTAAACTGACACTAATACATGTTTTTAATCATAAATATATTTTTAAAAGGATTTGTGCTTGAAATATGAGTTAACAGATTTTAAAGGTTATCACCAAAAATCGACTGATCAAGAAGCAAACAATTTTGCCTCCAGCATGAATAAGCACTGTCCCTCCATTACCATGGCATGGTGAAGCAGTTATTGTAAGTATGGGTGTTGTTGTTCTGGGGAAGTTTACATTACAAATATCGTATTAATACATGAATTTGAATGAATGACATTCTCTATTTCCTCTTCACTATATGATTAGACCTTGCTGGGAACAATAAATATTTTAGGATTCAATTTTGCCAATTAGACATCCTCTAGCTTCCATATGTTGCTTCAGCACTATTTTCTTGCCTTGATTTTTCTCTTCTAAATACTGAGCACTTTATAATTTGTCTATATTCTCATAATTTTCACAGTTATTATATTTTCATTAATTTATTAACCATTATTTTCTAGCTCTTTGTATAGAGAGTTGGCCAATATATTTTCCATTAAAAAGCCTTGTCCTTTTGGCCATAAAGTACTTATACCCTTGAAGTTAATATCCCCAAGAAACACATGCAAATAATTAAGTAACTTCTCTTCCTTTTAAACAGGAATTTAATCATTTCTCTACAATAAAGGAACCCCAAGCTAGCCCTGTACAGATGGAATTTAAAGCAATCCTGAAATGATACAGAAGGTGGGTCATTCTGCTAATTCAATAGTTTCTGTAAGCTGAAAAACACCACCTTAGTATGTTTAACATGAACATAATTGGTGTTTTTTACCAAAAAAAATCCACTGTCTCTAACATTCTATATAGAATATTAGGTATTAAAATCCGAAGTGAAATTTCTGAGTCTATATTTTACTCTTTTTTTGGGGGAGTTCCTATGTTTTGTTCAAATACTATTCAATATTTCTCCATATTCTAAGTAAATTAGTAGTTATTGGTTCATACTGGTAGTCAGTCTTGAACACAATATTGAAGATAAACAGATATTATCAGTGGTTCCCATATGTATAAATGATTCAATGAACATCTATAAATCTTAAATTAGAAAAAAATATTGTCACAGCCACAAAATTAATCATCACCACACTGGATTGTTCTTAACCCCTATTATTCTTTTCTGCAAGAAACTTGGCCCTTGGGAAAACCAATGTGCTTCAAAGACCTAGTGCCTATAGAAAGCCACTAACAGAGTAGATATTGGTCATTAAAACACAGTACTGCTAATTGGTTCCACTACTAATGGTAGGAACTATTTACATCTCTTAGTCTTGAGCAATGATGAATCTAAAGAAGAATCAAGCTTTCTGTTGCTCAAACCTTGAACTGCTGCAAAATTAACCTGAGCTACAGCAGGAAGGTAAGAAACTCACTCTTTTATTCTCTAGCATCAGATAGCATAATTATGCACCTTTATTTTGCTCCCCGCATTCTATTTCTCTTTCTGCATTTCTTTTCCTTTTGTTAACTCTGTTTATTTGAATGATTTTCTTGCATGTTGTTTTATATTCCTGTGGCCTTATTTGCCAAGGATTTTTTACACTTTACCAATCACAAATATTGATACTTCCTGCAAGAAAATTAAGTCCTTTGTTCTGTTTTTTTGTGTATGTACATGCATGCATATGTGTATACCTGGAATTAGCTATCGAAGAATTCAATTCTGAAAATATTCACCATTGCAGAAAAATAATTAATCCGTGGAAGTAAATCGGTACTTGACTGTGAAGCTGAATATTAAGAATGCTAGCCAGTAAATTCAGTACAATTCTAATACCATATATAGAAATTCTCTTTAAAACTTAGCAAAATCAGTTCAGCTAAATGCTTGCTATTTTGCCTTTAGTTAAAAGCATTTATTTACAAGCAAATACAATATGACAGGAAGCACAGAGTAGCAGGAAAAACACAAACTCTGGAGATATCCACACTTGCATTTAGATCCCAGCTTTGCCACTTGCTAGCTAGCTCATGGTTATAAAAATTAATTCATAAAATTTTATAATTTTTCTTTTACATTTAAACCTTCAAATCATTCAGAATTCATTTTGCTGTAAGATATTGTGGTAGGATACTTACAATTTTATGTTTCCAATATGGGCTCCATGTTTAACAACTTTTGAATACGATGAATTTATTGAAGAATCCTTCATTTTTCTAAACAATTATATAATGCCTACTTTATCATATACTCTATTTCCTAAGCTGTGTCTAATTTTTGACTCTGCTTTTGTTCCAATCTGCTTAAATCAAATTAATCACTGTCAAATTAATCAGTGATTAATTCTTATTTTTTGATGTTCCAAAATTATAAACAATATTATCTTGTCCCCTCTAACTCCCATTATGTTTCCTTCCCAAAATTTACATGGTTATTGAAATGGACTTGAATCAATTTTTAGTGTTCCAAAAGAATTTCACTAGATATTTGATGGCTACTGCAGTTATTGCGTAGATTAGTTCAGTAAGAATTGGTATTTTAAAAATAATTTTCAAGCTTGTTCCATTAACATGGTTTGATCATCTATTTTACTCAGTATTTCAAATATATCAGAAAAGTTTTTTTTTTTTAATAGATTTCATGTCTTGTTACATTTGCTTTATTTATAAATGTAGTCTCTTTATCACATTTTAAGAGATTAATACTGACTATATTTATTAACATGCTTTTTTTAGGTTTAATATTTTCCATTTAGTTTATTAAGTTTTTCGGTAGTCATTTGTGTGATTGCCAAATGATAGCAGCTTTGCTACCACCTTTTCAATATTATCGCTTTACTTAATCTTTTGTTTACTTTATAGTGCTTTGTTGAATCTTAGTATATACAGATTTTGTTGTGGGGTTTTTTTGTTTGTTTGTTTATTGTATTCCTGGTTATACTCTTACATCTTTAATCAGATGTTGACTATTGCTTTAAAAAATTATATTAAAAGCATCTTGTTAAAAATGTTTTGTGATCCTTCCTATTTTACTAAGAATTTATGTAATTTATCCATGTTTAATACATTCATTCACTAAAATTTTATGAAAATCCCGTCTGAAATTAAATATTGCTGATTTCCTTCGCATGGGTTCTTGTATAATATGCTGTCAGATTTTAAGTATTTGATTTAGATAAAGCCACCAAATGCTTAAAGTTAGAGAGGCACAATATCATGTTTGATCTTTAGGTAGAAAGATTTGGAAGCAAATTTTAATGGGCTGGATTTGGGTAAGTGTTCATTCAGAAGCCTATTCAATTGTCAAGATGAAAAACATGTACCAGGCAAACAAAAACAAAGGACAATGGGATAAAGAGGATGGAACTCCATTAAGAAATATTTGAGAGTGAATATTGTGTAGAGAGGAAGGGGAAAGAGGAATATGGAAGCCTCACAAGTGTCTATATTGAGCATCTGTGAGATTAGTAATGATATTTATTAAGGCATTGGAGTAAATTGAGTTCAGTTTTGAAATATTAACATAAAGTGGTGGTGGTACTTCCATATGGATGTATCACATTCAGCTTTGGATATATTATTCTGAAATTCAGAGGTAAGCTACAAATTTAGAAGTCATCACATGTAAGCACTAGTTAAAATGAGAAAACTGGCAATCAATAAAAAAATACATAAGACAGCACTCTGATCACATAAAAATTAAGAGTGAGCAGAAGAAAACCAACCAGTATGTCAGAGAAAACCATAGAGTAGAAAACGTAACAATTATGGAGAATAATTTAGGAAGTTCTGTCATAGAAATGCTGAGAATACAATCAGCTGCAAGTAACATAAAACCTGATTTACAGTGGCTTAAAAAATTAAGAATATTTTTCCCACATTTCAAGAGCTCTGAAGGGAGACTAATGCTGGCTTTTAAGAGGCTCAACATTCCCTTTTCGTCCTAGATATTGTCTAACTTTTCATTGTATCATTTTTATTTTTAAGACATGGCTTTTAAAATATCGTGGTTGCTGCATCTTTAGGCATACCATTGGCATTACCTGCCATAATAAGGGACCAGGAATATGATCTTTTACATATGAAGCTCTGTCTTTTTATTTGGGAAGGTAAGCTCTCCACAGATGACAATTGTTTGCATATCATTGAACAGTTCTGGGTCACTTGTCCCATCTTAGAGCAATCATGGCCAAGGAAATTAAATTATACTAACAGGTTTTTAAAAAATCATGTATCATCCCCTTGGCATGAAATAGGGATATTACTCAAGAAATTGAGAAATTTTTAACCTATTGCCTAAATAAAGAGAATTTCTGTTGACAAGAATAGGGAAGGGGAATGACTTTATGAAAGTCCAGATGGAGTTACAGAAACAAGGACATGATAAATAGTATCAAATCCTGAAGAGGGATAACAAAAATAAATGATTGAGAAGTGATCATTATATTAGGTATGAGAATTGAGTTTCTTTCTTGAAAAGGGATCTGTGGAAAGGAGATTATTTGACTTATTGAATGAACAAAATGTGAG
>JAQZBX010094888.1:0-11979 GCA_029593785.1 Cabassous unicinctus | reverse complement strand
AAGATTTATTTATTTACTTGATCCATTTTTTAAACCCCCCCTTCCCCATTTGCTGTTTTGTGTCCATTTGTTGGGCAATTCTCTGTATCTGTTTCATCTCTTCTCATCCTCTTCCTCCAGTCTTCCCCAGGATTCGATCCTGGAGACCTCCGATGTAGGAGAGAGGTATTCTGCCATCTGTGCCACCTCGGCTTCTGGTTTTCAGAGCTTTCAGAGCATCTCTCTTGTCTCTCTCGTTTTACGTCATCATCTTGCTGCCTGGCTCCCGGGGCCTGGTGGCTCACCAGCACACAGAGCCTGGCAGCCCATGATCCTTCTATATATTTTTTTTTATTTTTATTTTACCAGGAGGTCCCGGGGAGCGAACCCAGGTCCCTCCATATGGCAGACGGACGCCCAACCATTTGAGCCACATCCGCCCCCTGTACAATTTTTTTTTTAACTGCTTATTTTTTTTCTCCAAAAAAATTCTAATTAGGCAATGTTTACTATAGAATTTTTAAGTTAGATGCATTTTAAATCACATTTCCAGGGATATTTGGTCTGTCCTGAGTACTTGTCCTCTTTCCAGATGAAAAGAACTAGGCTCAGGTTTTAAATTAAATATAAATTACAAAAAGCATTAAAAAAAAAAAAAAGTTCATTAAAAGTATTAAGTCCCTGAATATTTTACTGCCCAGCAAGAGCTCCTAACTAGCTTAGTGGGAAAAAAAGGCCATTTCAATGTCATCTTCTTGGCCAAGCTTTTAAAGATTTCTGAGGTACTGCAAGTTAACATGGTATTGAAGCAAAGGATTTCATTTTAAAGGAAAAAGGATTTCACAGGTCGATGTACATCTTAAAAATGTAAAACAGTCTTTTCTAAAGCATGGGGACTTAATCAGCCTTTCTCTTTGACTCTACCTAGGAGTTTCAAATTGCCTCAGGATGCCGATTATTTGTATCCCAGAGTCTATAGAAACCCCAATACTATTTCATTCTCTCTTCTTTTGTTATCAGACTGTATTGAATCCTGGTGTCCAGATTTGACAGTTTTATCAAGTAAGAGAGGAATTAAAATGGAATTTTTGTCTGATTTTTCTGAATACAATATCTGTTCTAGAAAATACGGAAGAAATAAAAAGCTCTTAGGTTTTGCACAGAATATTTGAAGACTCTCTTCCCAAATTTGTCTTAAATGTTTCATAAAATAAACTGAGCATTTTCTGGTGGGTTGCTGCTGTCCCATGCACCCCCCCTCAAACCTTTCTAATGCATACCAGTGATGCTGTTTCCACCCCAGAAACAGCATTCTTCTCCTTCCATTTGATCTTTATGTTTTCCATATTGGAGCGATTTGGGTAGCTGGATTCTGGAAATGTCTCTAGTTGAAATGCTAGTGTATTAACCTGCTGCACGGAGTCCCTTTTGTTTCTTTTTTGCCAATGCTGCTTGCCAATTTTAACAACTACAGCAGATTTTACTATTCAAACAGAACCAGATGGAACTCCAGTTCAAAGAACATGTCAGAATTAAATATTTCTTTTTTAATTAGTTGCTTCTGATTTGTGCAAAAGAAAAAAAATTAACATGAGCGTGGGAGCATGTGCCAGGGATCCAGATGAGGTATGGCCCACACCAGTGCTATGTCCTTTTATCTGCCCCCAAAGACCAAAGTCAGCCCTTGTTTGGGAACTTCATTTTTCTTGCCCCTTTCCGGGTTGTTCTTTTTGCTGAAAGTTCAGTGGCTGCCTGAGAAGCCTGCTTTCCCCTGCATCTGTACTTTTACATCCTTATCTAATGTTATTCTAACTGGCTGGTCCAAGGCTTTTGATAGGAAAATTCATCTGTTCACTCACTTGGGATTGTTTTACTATTGGCAAAGGTTTTGTTGTAACCAGCAGCTTGTTTCCACCCAGGAAGAGGTTTTCCTTCCATTTTAAGGGGGGGAGGGGTAGTTACTCAGACAATTAAAACTGGAAAAGGAAATTGGTGAGGTTCTTCCAGTATTGTACTCTTCTCATACTTGATGTTTCTATTCTTGACCAAAAATTTTTAAATGTTTTTGTGTTTTTTGCTAAAAATGTTTTGTGACCATGGTCTTGTTCTTTAAAAGCATAACTGAATCATGTGCAAAGTGTTGCTTTCCAGGAGTCAGTGTGAATTTTAAACTGATAGTCAAAATAATCCTAAATCAGGGGTGCTAAAACCTCTTTTGTTCAACGGCCCCCTTTGCCAGTCAGGTGAAAACCACGGACCCCTTACTAAGTCCACACTATACTGTGTATTATTTAATAAACATATCACGTCATCACCAACACATCCCCACAAGAATAATGTTTTTGAATTTCACATTCCAGCTCATAGAGCCCTGCTTAAGAACCCCTGCCCTAAATGACTTTTGTCTTTTACTAGAATATTTAATTTTCAAAAAGACTGACTGGCTGACGTCATTATTATCTGCTAAGAAATTCTATTACCGTTCTCATAGTTAAGGTTTTTTAAATGTGAATTGAGAGTCAGCATGGGTGTAGCAACTCAGATGCAGAGTTTGAATTGAGCAGCTCTGGGCTAAGTCCTGGCTCCACCACCGGTAAGTTGTGTGACTCCAGGCCAGGTATATGAAACCCTCTGTGCCTCAGTTTCTTCATCCACAAAACCCTTCCTACTATGATTACTGTGAGTATTGAAAGAGCCAATGCCTATAAAGTTAGCACTTAATAAAATGCCTGACATATAGGAGCTGCTCCACGGATGTTTCTGTTAGTTATAGTCACTTCAGCCATCAGTGCTTTATCTGCATAATACCCCAATAATGACAAAACACCTAACAAGAGAATTATGCTATTAACTGTAAAGCTTCCATCATTCAGACCAGCAACTGTAAAAGGGCCGAGATCCTAAGTTAAGGAGCACAACGGCCAGGTGCTGTGATGAAGCCCACAGCTCCTAGAATAGCATCGATTGTCCACTGCGCCGGCTCTAGCAGAAAACATGCGTTTTATCTGAGGAAATGAGACAATTGCGTAAAAATATTTTCTTTAGCTTGGAGTGTCAAATGATGAATTAAACATCTCTTTGAGCTTTAAGAGATGCTCTAAAGAAAAAGCAACAACCCCCCACACACACCACCACAAAAAACAAAACAAAAAAAAATTTCCTGTTTTTAATCAGACCTTGCTCAGTTCTTTGTCCTTTATTTTTTCAGGCTGTTACATTGACCTGCCTTGGGAGTGTTAAAAGCTGGTAAATGCTCCCTTGCCAATGCTAGCTCAATGGGCAGTGTTTTATTGAGCAAGACGGATTTTCAATTCAGAAATGAGGCTTTCACATTATGACACCCCCAATAGCTGGTTATAGATTATTATAGGAAGCAATGATATTCATTTCATGGCTGGAAGGCTGCATGCTGGTGTTTAACCAGGAGTTTGCAAAGATTTACCACATGATTTACTACACAATGCTAAACGTGCCGCTTTGTCCTCAAGTGATTCCCAGCAAAATGTGTGCCTTTCATGGTTTCTCTTTATCTGGGGAATGTGTTTCCTGTTATTATCAAGACAAGGCCATGGTCATAAAGTGCACTTGGATTGTTTCTGGAGACATCTTACAGGTAGCGTGGTTAGAACCTGGTGCCCGCCGGGTATCCACGCCACACAGGAACTGCTGTTATGCCCCCAGCCCTGGAAACGGGTGAGGACAGCTATTTTCTTCTACTACTGCGACTCTCCCCACCCAAAATGAAAGGCTGGAGATTTCCTCTTCTGTAGCTGCCGTCTAACAACAATGTCTTCTTTTTGCAAAAAGCTATTCGTGTGGAGCACAAAGTAAGATGTGGGTAAGCGCTCCACCAGCAGCGTTAGAATTTTAGACTTATATTGGAAAGAGTATCATGTAGGGTCACTTCTGCAGAGAGTGCTGGAGAAGCTAACTCAGAGAGTGGCCACTGGAACTCAAAAAGAGTTTGAAAAACTTCTGTCAAATAGTCTACATACCATCAGATAAGCACCAGATGTTTATGTTTGTCACACACCGGCTGAAACGTCCAGTAATTTTCATGCAGGCATTTGATGTTCAGTTCTGTCTGCATGGCCTCCTGTCACCACACCCCCTCACCATCACTCTTAATGCAGAACAGAAGTACCTCCGGCTCAAATGTGAAATCACAGCCATTTTCCAATTAAAAATAAAGCAGCTGTGAAATAATGCTATTCCTTCAAAATAAGAAAATGATGATTGCGGAAGCGCTGATTGGATTTAGGGAAAGCAGGTTAGTTAATTATGGTCATTGTGTGTCTGAATTTTTATGGAAAGAAAGAAAGTATTGTTTAAGACTATGAATCCGCCAAAATACAGAGGGTCGCATTATGTAAAACTGCTCGAGTTTTATCTTTGTCTCTCCAGCTGCTTGCCTTGGGTCATCGATCTTGCCTGTTAGAATGTGAGGTTGGTGAGAGCTCATCATAATTCACAAAGCTAAACCGCCAAGATAATGGTCAGTGGGGGATTTCAACCAGTTGTCATAACAACCGATTATTTTTTAACTTCAAAATGACCAGCGCCCAATACTCTTTAGAGATCAATAAATTTCTTGACAAATAATATTTAAAGTGCCAAGGGAAGCATAATACATTGTTTACTGTCCATTATTTCACTCCTTCCTTCACTTCCTCCTACCTGCCTCTGCACTTCCTGCTCCTTTTCCCTGGGACACTGTCTTTAGGTCCTTTTGCAAGCTTCTCCTGCATAGCCTTCAACAGGCATCTTCAGCATCCAAGACTGAGCTTCTGTTTACTCCTTCCTCTCTGCTGCATCATACTTTGTGTGTATCTCCCATGTTGTAAGTATTTGTTTTGTGTTTCACACACTCTTCCTGCTCTCTCTATCCTAACCACTTAGCAGATAAGAGGTGTTCAGTTAGGAGTCCACTGAGTGAATGTCAGTCCCACTGATTAAGTGAATCAGTCAGTCCCACTGATTAAGTAGATTATGGCACAATATACAATGGAATGCCATGAAGCCATTAAAAACAATGATGTAGAAATATATATTTCTGGCATGGAATATATCCATAAAATTAAATGAAAAACAGATCAAATACTTTCATAATAATTTTCATAATAAAATACACACACAAATATTTACATATCTGTGCAAAGGGAAAAAATTCTAGAAGGCTATTTTTGGTGGTTATTTTCCAGTAGTGGCCTTATGGAGATTTTATTTTCTTCTTTAACCTTTTCTGTATTTTATGAATATTCAATGGGCATCTAAGACTTTTCTGTACAGAACAGAAGACATGTCGCAAAAGAAATTATAAAAGCCTAGAAGGAGGTACAGTAACAACACACAGTATAATGCCAGTGACAGACATGAATTATGTATTAAGAGCACTGGGTAGCAATGGCTCACTGCCTACCAGGCCAAAAAGAGGAAAAAATGTCATTTCTAGGCAGAAAAGATGAAAAGTTTATTTCAAAATAAAGAAACTTTACCTGCCAAGGCAATGCAGACAGAAAAAAAAAAAAAATGCATTGTGTAACAAATATTTGAACGTGGCTGGAAGATGAGGTTGGAAGGGGTAGATGCAGGAGGTGAGACCAGAAAGGTGGCTTGAGACCTGTGTCATGATTGGCCAAGACAACCACACCTGTGGGGAAATTTTAACAAAAAAGCATGAAATCCTGCTGGGTCTTCCCAACCCAGCAGTGGCGCTCATGTGTGGGAAGCTTCTCTCTCTCATCCCAAACTCTCAAGGCACGTGAGGGTCGCAGTTAGAGAATTCACTGAAAGGCATCTAGGGAGAAAGACCTTGTGGAAAGAACTTCAGAATGCTGCCAGCCAGAGTTCCCGTAGTGCCCTGGAGCCTGCGGCTTGGTAGAGCTCTGGTACCAGCGATTTCCATTGCAGTGGCTCAGGTTCCATGCCTAATCATTCTGTGAGGTTGTCACTCATCCTCACTAAAACCACTGGCAGTAACATTAGGAAGAAAAATGAAATGAACTTGCAAGTATCCCAGAGTGGAAAATAAGAGAATCTGCAGAGTTTTCAAGCACAGCGGGAAACTTCATGCAATTACTAGGGGAGATTGTTAATGCATTTCATTGCTGCTGCAAAAAGAAAATATCTTTCTGTTTTTATGAGTGATTCATGCTTATGCGTTGGGCTTTTAAATCTGGGACCTTGGACATTTCCTGTGTTGGGTACTAGTTAATTCCGGTCAATTGCTCCTTTTAAAGTCAACTGTTTTTAGAGACTAGGATTCTTCTAATTGACCATCAGCTTAACTTCTTTCCAACTCTCTAACTTTTACTAAAAAAAAAAAAAAATTTAAATAGGAAGAGGATAGCCAGGGAATGAAGTCCTAGAGTTATTTCACATCAGCTTAACTATGTACTCTTGGGAATTTAATCATTTCCCAACTGAAGAGCCATTTGTAAGTTTGACAGGAAGAATTTATTTAAATAGCTCTGCCTCATGCTCCCTTAGACTTCAAGATTTTAAGAACCCTTCAACTTGAAAGTGCAAATGGCATAGGGAATGACTCAGTGGACAATCAGGAAGGTACTAAGTGCTCTGAGAACATTTGAAAGCAGTGGAAATTGTTGGGTGCAACCATTTCCAGAGTCCCTATTCACTTTCAGATTGCAGCATTATAAAATCAGAGTTTTACAGCAACTTAAAATCACCCGGTTATTTGTTTGGAATAGAGTTAGACTTCGTGTTGCCAGATAACATACAGAACTCTCAGTTAAATCTGAGCTCCAAATAAACAACCAGGTTTTAGCATGTCTCAAATATGGCATGGAACACACTGATACTGAAAAACAGTTGTTGAACTGAAATTCAGATTTAACTGGGCATCTTATATTTTTATTTGCTAAAGCTTGCAACCCTGGACCCCCACCTCCTTTTTAAAATGTGTATACACTAGGGGTGGGGAAGTTTAATAAAACATTTATACAAAGTACCATGGTTCACTTTTGAAAAATACAAATTTCAGTTAAAAAGTGTAAGCATTTAATAAAAATGTCTTTGTTAAATATTTCCTATTGGTTAGATTAAAATGCAAAATATCTGCCATAATTATCCTAAAATTTTAATTTCTATTAACGTCTTGCTCCTAAATCTGTTGAAAGTGCGAAATCAGGAAAATTAAATAAAGACTGTTTTGCATTGACTGGCACCCCCGATCTTCTCCAGATGAAATCTCTTATTGTTGAATTGCGTAACTTCAAATTGGTTTTAATGCGCCAGGGATAGTGAAATAGCCAGTTGTTCCTGGATGTGACTCTTGGTTCAGTTTTGAAGAGAATTGGCGACTTGTTGATTTAACTGCTCCAAGGGCCTTCAGGAAAAAGCAGTTCAGTTCATGAAAGACCACAGTGGTTTCCCGGGAGGCAGGCTGTGCATGAAATGGAAATTCTTTAGGTGTCTGCGGCCTATTGGCCCTGGAGGGCTCATTGAAATATAGTTTTCTGAAAATTGGGTTTTCGTGTTTGTAATAACTAGAAAACAGGATTCAGAAACCGTGTTTTGTGTGTGTGTGTGTGTGTGTGTGTGTGTATGTGTTTTTATATTTTGCTTCTGTTGCTTTTTTCAGGGAAAATGGCATTCTATTGCCTCTTAATGATAAATGTACTGTTGCAATATACTGTCAATGTTAATTCATCATAATATTTAATTACATTGCGTCCTTTCAAAAATATTGACTATATATTTGTGTTTCATTTCTTTAAAGTTTCTGTATAATCCTGGGTATATTGCAAATAGAGGGAAATAATTTTATAGAAGTAATCAAAGCTATGATTAAAAGGAAACTGAAAAGATTCCTAATATATTGAAACTAATAATGAGTTTTATTCTAAGCTTATTCTTAGCTATTAATGATGGAAATAAGAAAAGGAAAAAATACTATTTTACTTTACTGAAAACATCTGCAAGGCATATGGAAGGAGGAATTATAGGAAGTCAGAGCTGGAAAGGACCTTCCAGGTTATCCAGTCCAACTTTTCCAATTGACAAATAAGCTGGGAGCTTAAGACAAAGCGACTCATCCAATGCCCACCAGCTAGCTAGCCCCAAAGCCAAGACTAGAACCTTGAGTGCCCAGTGGTTAGGTCTGTGTCCTGCCACTAACAGCGAAGGCCCTTAGGGATGATTCAAGCTCCTGCATAGCTCTGGGGTGAAATCATGGGCCTTTGAGGATGTGGTCATCACTGCGATGCCACCAAAGTACAGTCCTCTACTGTGGCCCACCCCTCGGGGAAATGAGAGAGAAAGCAAGGCTGCCACGTTGAGGGATTCCTCCATGGGAAACCTACAGATTGAAGCTTGCAAACCTTAGCAGTTGTTTCCTTGGAGGCCTCAGTTCTTACCAGATGATGCACTGGAATTCACCTGCCTCTGAAGATGAACCACAAGGGAAGAGGTCTTAGGAGGATATGAGGAAGAAATGGATTTAAAGATGAATGAAAACTCCTCTCCACTCCATTCTGGATTATGAGTCTCTGGTTTATTACCTAAATCGCAGCACTCATTGCTTTCAAACTCACTGTTGTTTCAGGCTGCATTTTACTTGCAAGAAGGTAGGATGTGCGATAGTGATGAAAAGTGGGATCATGTAGACTTGAGTTCTAGACCAGGTCTCTCCAGAGTCCCGTATGTGAGCTTTTCTTGCTTGTCTTGATTCTCTATTGGTAAATGGGGTACATTATTCACGTGCTGTTTGGAAAGCTTTTGTAATCCATCAGAAAAGATAACAACATGACAATGACCCCAGTTTTCGCCTTTGCTCCAGGGATCAGGGGATCTTCCTGGCAGCAGTTAGAGAGGCCCCTTCTTGGCCTTCCTCCTGAAACAGAAAGCAGCCTACGGCAATCGCTGCCAGCTGCATGCTGGTGCCTTTCCTTAGACGCCTGGAATGGAGAATTAGGGCTGTTGACCTTAGATGGAAGTAGAGTCCATTTCTCCCAGGGAGATGAAAACTACAATGTGGAGCCCACAGGAAAGGACACTCCAGTTGAGGGGGGGTGGGGGTGGATGGATGGGTGCTCACCCTTTGTAAAACCACTTGTAATTGTCTTGCAGGTAGACTTGGGCCTTCTGCGCTTTGTCACAGCTGTCGGGACACAGGGAGCCATCTCGAAGGAAACCAAGAAGAAATACTACGTCAAGACTTACCGAATAGACATCAGCTCCAATGGGGAAGACTGGATCACCATCAAAGAAGGAAATAAGCCTGTCGTAAGTTTGGCGGCCACCCCCGCAACCCATTCGGTCTTTTAAACGGGCAATCGATTTTTGCTTGTTTGTTTGGGGTCTTTCTGTCTGGCCTGATTTACTCTTGAATTGACCTAAAATGAAAAGTGCGATTAGAGGTTTAAAACTGTCTCATGTTCGCAGATCCAGAAGCAAAAAGGAAATTATACAAAGCCTCCCAAGAAAAGTCAATACCAGCCAAATGAAGTGTCAGGCTAAAGAACTGCTTTAAACACCCCACAGGGACATGACTGCCCTTCCTGTGCTTTTAGAACCTCAGGGTTGTGTTTGTTGTCGTCGTTTTGTTTTGGTTTTGTTCCCTATGTTTCTTCATTCTTTTTCATAGATTGATTCTTGCTCCCTCTCTGAAATGGACTCGTTTTAGAAAACTCCTTTTCGTCTATCCTCTATGCCTTACAAACTAGCTTCCAAAACGTGTCTGGCTGCATCTTGTGAGAACTAAGAGTACAAATCGTATTTCTTTCTGTTCCCTGAGATCACACAAACAACCTCCTACCTCCTTACTGCTTCTCCATCTAGGAGGCGACATCGACAGGCCGCGCCCCTGGGGCTCGCTGCCCAGAATCATTTGGAACTGAAATGATTCTCGGCCTGCCTGTTTATTTGAAGTTGTACTTGCTCTGATTTACTAATCAAAAGAGTTCTGGGAACTCACAGTTTCCCAAAAATTAACAGCTTGCCGCTGGAGGCAGAGTGAAACACAGGGAACCCGAAACAAAAAGTAGTGAAGGTCCAGGTAACTAGAAATCATGGGTTTGAGAAGAGGCCAGTTAGCATTGCCTCTCTTCTGAGCATTCGCGGCCTTCATTTTCCCCTTCTGGGTCTGGAAGTGAGAAAAGCCTGCTTGGGTGTGAAGGGAGAAAAGAACCATTAATTCCCTTTGATTAGCTGTAACACCACCGCTCTCATTTAGGGGAGGCCAGGGAAGCAGACAGGTGCACAGCTATTTGTGGGAAGAAAGCTCTCTGGGCCGACAAGTTCAAGGTTGCCGTCTAATCCTGGAGGTTCCACACAGAACCAAGTTTCCCTCAGGGAAAGAGAAACCCTCACAGTCAACATCTGTGGTGATTAAGCCGAGTGAATGTCGACCCTAAGTTCCATGACTCACTCTTGTTTTGAGGGAGATTTTTTAAAAACATGCTTTAATTTCAACAAACAACACTAATGCAAAGAACACACCACCACCAAATGAGCCAGGAAGAGAGGGGGCAGCTGACCCAGCTTTTCTTAGGGAGAGTTGT
The DNA here is from genome assembly GCA_029593785.1 of Cabassous unicinctus. Taxonomy (NCBI): domain Eukaryota; kingdom Metazoa; phylum Chordata; class Mammalia; order Cingulata; family Chlamyphoridae; genus Cabassous; species Cabassous unicinctus. The sequence goes on along the minus strand of JAQZBX010094888.1, from coordinate 1,477 downwards.
CCATCCCACAGCGAGCACAGCCTCGCACTAGCAACGACTCCAGCAGTCCTCTTTATGTTGAGCTGAATTCATGCATTTACACGGTTTTTAGCGAACGTAAAATTCTCTCAGTGTGAACAAAGCTGCACGCCCTCAGCCTGTTACCAGATTGCGGGCTTCTCTTGGAAGCAGATGCGTCGGACCTTGTAGGAGAACACCAGGGTTTGGGACCTTCTCCTTTTGGCGGCAACTACCCGAAACGTCCCACACAGGTTGCTTCCCGGAGAGAGATGCTGAAGTAGGACAGAACTCTAAAGACCATCACAGGCTGGAATGAACTGTGAGAGTAAATTGTCTCTGGAGAAGACTCAGGCTAACGACCGCCTTTGTAAAGCATCTGGCCACGTTCAGCTGTGCAGCCCACTTAAACCAAATGGAAGGAAAGCACCAGCCAGATTTTTACAAACCCTTCCTCCCAGAAAGGAAGAGCCAGCCTGGGGATGCTCCAGGCCTCCTGACCGTGTTTGCCTGGAAAGGTGGGCCAGAGGCTCCGTCTCTCTGATGGGCCCCTAGAATGCTCTAGTGACCCACCCTGAGAGGAGGATTCCGAGTTGGCTGTGCAGAGAAGCATCGTGCTATGTACTCTGGGCATGGAACTGAAAAGGGTGCTTTCTAGGGCTGCAGTCAAAACCCAGGAGTGGAGCAGAGTGGAGGCTTTGTGTTCCTCCAGAGGCAGGTGGAATGCTGGAGTGGCCCTTGACAGCGAATACTGTGCATTCCTCAGACATCTTACAGGAGCACTGCTGCCACCCCTGGCTGACACCCATCACAATCTGCAGTTATGTGCCTCACCTTTCTTATGATAAAATGACTCCTTTTAAAACTAGAAGCAGAAGCCCTGGAAAAGCTGATTTTCAGTCAAAAATCATTTATAACTCAGTCAGCGTTCTCCAGAGAAGCAGAAGCAACAGGATATATATATATATGTAAATATTAAGAGATTTGTTGTAAGAGTCGGCCCATGCAACCATGGGGATTGGCAAGTCCGAATTCTATAAGGCAGACCACAAGCTGGGAACTCAGTGGTGACAATGGCTTCCTTAGAGAAGCAGGCTGGCTGAAGTACAGATAGAAATTCTTCTTTCTGATTGCTGAAATCCTCAGTTCTCCCTTTAAGGCATCTGACTGGTTGGATGAGGAGATTCCTTTCACTGCTGAAGGCAATCTCCTTTGTTGATTGTAGATGCAATCAACTGACTAATGATTTCAGTCCCTCTAAGAAAGACCCTCACGGTACCAACCAAGCTAGTGATTGCTTGACCAAACAGCTGTACACCATAACCTAGCCAAGCTGACACATGAAAGTAACCATCACAACCACTGAAATGCAATTTTACCAAAAAGATATGTAAAGAATAAGACCTTCCATCAAGAAATGGAGTCAAAAGGGAAGAAGTTGCTTGGCCTAGCGTGGTAGCTGGGAATATAACCTAGCATT
>JAQZBX010094887.1:0-11975 GCA_029593785.1 Cabassous unicinctus | reverse complement strand
AAAAGCTTACAGTTACAAGGCCCTAAAGAGTCCAGCTCAAGGTTGGTTTCTTTCCAAAGTCAGTTGCCACGTGTTGAAGCAAGATGGTTGCCGATCTCTGCGAGGGTTCAGCCTTCCTCTCTTTTAGCTACAAGCTGACATAGGGCTTGTTTCTTTCTGGGCTTTCTCAGCACTGCAAACTATCAGGCGAATGGCTCATCTCTCTTCCCAGGGTCTCAGGGTCAAAGTTCTCTCCTCTGCTGCATCTATGGAGCTTTCTCCCTTCTTCTGTGTATCTTCTTCTGTGTCATCTTGAGTGAATGTCCATTTATATAGCCCACCCAGGGGGCAGGGAATCAACCCTGATATACACCCTACTGACATGGTTGAATCAAAGCCTTAATCTTAACGTAATTTAATCAAAGACATGTCAGCTGAATCTAATACAATCAAAGGGGAACACACCCAGAGGAACAGAGCAGTTTACAAACATAATCCTTATCTTTTTGGAGGTTCATAAATAATCTCAAACTGCCACAATCAGTATTTTTAAATTATTTTTATCTGTGTTCCTAAGGTGTCGTCTCTCCAAATCTGTTAAAAGAAATTATTCTCTTATAGCTTTAGGCTCTTTTCTTCCCCTACTAATAGAGTTTTGCATGTAAGTCTCTTGGGAGAAAATTAAACGTTTCATATTCACACTTGATGCTTGCTATGTAAATGGCAGGATTCAAGAGAAAAGAGTTCTATATTTGTTGTCTTTGCTATATTTGTCAGGAAGAGGAAATCCTTCTAAAGACAACAACAGTTCTTGTTTTGACTAAGATTTAAATCTTAATTAGCTCTGATTTTGAAGGCACTGTTTTAAAAATCTACTCATTTCTATTACCTAGGAAAATCAGACAAGTACTTTCCAAATCTGCCAGGTATCTAATTAATAGATTACTATTCTGACAAATAATCAACTGAAATTCACTGTGAAGGAAAATTCAAAATAATGGCAATTTTCCATTCAGCAGGTCATGACATATAGTTGAAAAATACATTATACTTGCTAATAGCAATAAAAGCAAACCAAAGTTTTCCAGAGGTTCTAGAAGGAAGAGTTTTTAAATATTTGTATGTCCCCTCTTCCTTTTTTCTTCTAATGTTCCCTTAACTAAAAAATACTTCACAATTCCTTTTTATCATCGTTGCCTATGATAGATTATATTTTCTTTCTCCAGCATTATTTGTGCATCATCATCCTGTATTGTGTTCTCTGAAAATAATGACTGCATCTTCCTCTCTTTCCAAACATCCATTCTTAAGAACCGCAAAATGCCCCATCCCATTGGCAGCCACCCTTCTGTGAAGGTCCAACAGGAAACTCTGTGAATGCTTGGGTCTTCAAACCAGGATTTAGATATTCCAGAGCAGCATTGTGTGTGAGCAAAATAAGTGGGTATTTGCCATGGAGCAATCCACCTTTATATTTCATTTCTTTGGGATAAGATTTGTTCTCTTCTCTTAGTTTTATTTTTAGGCAGCATGGGCTTATGTGTACAATATACTATGACTTGCAGCTTAGTATGAATTCAAATGCCTGTTTCTCTTAGACTCTCGCCAGTGCATGATTAAATATTTTCATCCTTGCCAATATCATAGGCAAAATGAAATATCATTTCATTTTTCATAGTATTTCATTGCAGTTTTAAATTCCATTTTTTGGTATCATAATTGAGATTGAGCATCTTTTCATATGTTTGAGAGTACTATGTGTTTCCTTTACTGTGAAATGTCTGGAAAAATATATTTTTAAAATGAACAAATTTGAGTGACATCTGCAAAAGTGGAGGAATAACAACCTCCAAAAATACACCCCTCCATAACAGCAACCAAGAAATGGGCAAAATGGTCAGAATCAATATTTTCAGAACTCTGGAAATTAACCAAAGACCTGGGAACATTTATGCAAAACAATCAAACAATTGAATTTTAGTGAGAACAGAGTGCTTTGTGGGGTTTTAACTTACCCCAGTCCCATCTGACCTTCCCAGCCCAGCAGTAACCTTGAAAATAATATTCTGCATATCTGGTACTGGAAGGAACAAAACAGAACTCATTCCCATTTTTAACCAGTCTGGTTGTTCCCTGGAAAACACTGCTGAAAAATCTTGTCCTTAACTTATGTCATTTGAACTCACCTAGTGCTAAAATGCTTCTTCTCAAGGGGGCATTTGTCAAATTGTTTTAATAGCATGGCTGCCAGAAGCAATGGATAACACTTGGGGCAAACAATAGACTTCTCAAAAGTTTAAAAGGAGCCATTAAGAAATAAGATGCTCATATGGACTTTTGAAAGTCCCAAAATATTACTGGGAATCTACAAAGATATTTGCATAGGGCTGTGCACATGCTCATGAAAATCCTGAGAAGGTCTGCTTCTCAACTGTGGCTGACCTTGAGGCTCTGTGCAAGCAGGAAGTGAAAGCTAAGGCAGAGTTTTCAACTCTGTATCTGCATGTTGAAAGTGTGCCCCAATGCACACACATATAGCCAGTATTATTGTGTTTTTGGATTGTAACTCCTCTTTTTTTCCCTCCTATATGATTTAAAAGACAAATGCATAAAGAAATAATTGTAAATCTATGTTGATAGACACAAAATGTATAAAGATATAATTTGTGATAATAACAGCATAAAGGAAGAAGGGTAACAGCTATATAGGAGCAAAGTTTTTGTGCACTACTGAAATTAAGTTGGTATTAATTGAAACTAGATTGTTATAAATTTAGATATTAAATATAACCCCCAGGACAACCACTTAGAAAATAACACAAAAATATATAGTCAGAAAAACAAGGGAATTAAAATTAGAAACATTAAAAAATAACTATTTAGCACAAAAGAAGGCAATAATGGAGGAATAGAAGGACAAAAATGACTTAAGTCTTAGAGAAAACAAATAGCAAAATGACAAACATAAATCCTACCTTATTAGTAATTATTTTTAAATGTAATTGAATTCAGTAAAAGGCAGAGGTTGGCAGAATGGACTTAAAAAACAAGATCCAACTTTATGCTGTTTAAAAGAGAAATAAGTTGAAAGTAAAAGGATAGAAAAAGATATACCATTCAAACAGTAACCAAAAGAGAACTGAGTGTCTATACTAACATCAGACAGAAAGACTTTAGGACAAAATTGTTACTAGAGACAAGGACATTTTATAATGATAAAAGGTTCAACTTTTCAGGAAGGCATAACAATTATGAACATATATGTACCTAACAGCAGAGCCCCAAAGTAGATGAAGCAATACCTGACGCTTTGAAGGGAGAAAAATACAATTCAATAATAATGGTTGGACACCTCAATATCCCAGTTTCAATAATGGATAAACAAGTAGACAATAGATCAGCAAAGAAATAGAAGACTTGAACAATATTATTAACCAACTAGACCTGACAAACATATATAGAACACTCCACCCAACATCCATAGAATACAAATTATTTTAAGTGCACATGGATCATTCCCTGGGATAGACCATATGTTAGACCACAAATCAAGTCTTAATAATTTAGGAAGATTGAAATCATTCAAAGTATCTTCCCTGACCACAATGGAATGAAGCTAGAAATTAATAACAGAAACAAAACTGGAAAATGTTCAAATATGTGGAAATAATAACACACTTTTAAACAACCAATGGGTCAAAGAAGAAATCTCAAGGGATATTTGAAAATACTTTGAGATGAACAAAAAAGAAAATACAACTACCAAAATTTATTGGATACAGGAAAATCAATGCTCAGATGGAAATTTATAGCTATAAACACACTGAAAAAAAAATGAAGGAAGATCTCAAATAATAATCTAACTTTCCACCTTAAGAAACTATAAAAAGAAGACCAAACCAAACCCAAAGAAAGCATAAGGAAGGAAATAAGAAATATTAGAATGGATATAAATGAGATAAAGCATAGAAAAACAAGAGAGTCATGAAACCAAAAGCTGGTTCTTTGAAAAGATGAACAAAATTGACAATCCTTTATCTAAACTGACCAAGAAAGAAGAGACAGTGTTGAAGGAGGGGACATTACTACTGACCTTAGAGAAATGAAAAGTATTATAAGGGAATACTTTGAACAATTGTAGGCCAACAAACTAGGCAACCTAGATGAAATGGACAAATTCCTAGAAAGACACAAACTAGCAAAACTGATTCAAGAAGAAATAAAATATCTGAAGAGACCTTTAACAAGTAGATTCAATTAATAATCAAAAAGCATCCCACAAAGAAAAGCCCAGGACCAGATGGCTTCACTAGTGACTTCTACAAAACATTGAAAAAATTAACAGGAATCCTTCACAATCTCTTCCAAAAAATAGAAGAGGAGAGAATACTTTCTAATTCATTCTATGAGTCCAGTTTTACTCTGATACCAAAATCAGACAAAGCCATCACAAGAAAAGAAAAACTACAGACTAATCTCCCTTACGAATATACGTACAAAAATCTTCCACAAAATACCAGCAAACCAGGAGCGGATGTGCCTCAAGCTGTTGAGCGCCTGATTCCCACATGGGAGGTCCCAGGTTCAGCCCCCAGTGCCTCCCAAAAACAAAACAACAACAAGCAAACAAAGGAAAACACCAACTCAGGGGAGCCAATGTGGCTCTGTGGTAGAGCACCAGCTTCCCATATACAAGGTCCTGGGTTCAATCCCTGGCCCCGGTACCCCCCCAAAACAAAACAAAACAAAAAAACTAGCAAACTGAATCCAGCAATATACAAGAAGGATTATAGACCATGACCAAGTGGAATTTATTTCAGGAATGAAAGGTTGACTCAACATCAGAAAAATCAATGTAATACACCATATTAATAGAATAAAGGAAAAAACACTTGATTATCTCAATAGACACAGTACCCAACACCCTTTCGTGATAAAAATAAATACCCAACAAACTAGGAACTGACGGGCATTTCCTCCACCTGATAAAGCATAACTATGAAAAACCCACAGTTAGCATCATACTTAATGATGAAAGATTGAAGGCCACTAAGGTCAGGAAGAAGACAAGGCTGTTCATTTTCACCACTACCTTTAACATTGTACTGGAAGTTCTAGCAAGGCCATTTAGGCAAGGAAAAAAGTAAAAGGCATCCAGATTGGAAGGGAAGAAGGCAAACTATCTCTATTTGCAGATGACCTGCTCATATATAGAAAACCCTAAAGAATCCACACACACAAAAATAAACTATTAGCGCTAATAAATGAGTTCAATAAGATTGCAGGAAACAAGATCAAAATACAAAAAATGAGTTGTATTTCTATACACTAGAAATAAAAAATCTGAAAATGAAATTAAGAAAACAATTCAATTTCTAAAAGCACCAAAAAGTACTTAGGATTAACTGTAACCAAAGAAGTTCAAGACTTGTAAACTGAAACCTATGAAACATTGCTGAAAGAAATTAAAGAATATTAAATAAATGAAAAACATCCTGTGTTCATGGATTGGAAGATTTAATAGGATGATGGCAAGACTCCCCCGATTAATCTACAGATGCAATGGAATACCCATCAATAGTCCAACTGCCTTATTTTTTTTTTCCAGAAATGTTCAGGCTGATTCTAAAATTCACATGGAAAGGTAAGGGACCCAGAATAGCTAAAACAATCTTGAAAAAATAACAAAGTTAGAAGGCTCATATATCCCAATTTCAAAACCTACTACAGAGCTGCAGTAATCAAAACAGTGTGGTACTGGCATAAGGATAGATATGTATAATAACTGAAGCAAACTGAGAGTCCAGAAATAAACCCCTGCATCTATGGCAAATTGGTTTTCAACAATGTTGCCACAACAATTCAATGGGAGAAAGAATAGTCTTTTCAACAAATGATGCTGGGACAACTGGATATCCACATGCAAAAGAAGGAATGTGCACTCCTACCTCATACCATACACAAAAATTAACTCCAAATGGATCAAATACCCAAATGTAAGAGCTTACACTGTAAAACTCTTGGAAGAAAACATAGGTGTAATTTTTCATGCTTAACCTTGGATTAAGCAATTCCTTCTTAGGTATGACACCAGAGGTGCAAGCAACAAAAGGGGAAAAAATAGATAAATTTGACTTCATCAAAACTAGAAACTTTTGTGCATCAAAGGACCCTGTTGAGAAAGTGAAGTCAGCCTTCTAAATGGGAGAAAATATTTGCTAATTATATATCTGGTAAGAGTCTAGTACCCAGAATATATAAAGAACTTTTACAACTCAACAATAAGATGACAAATTACCCAATTAAAAATGGGCAAAAGAGTCAAATAGACATTTCCCAAAAAAAGATATAGAAATGGGCAATAACAACACACAAAGATACTCAACAGTCATCAGGGAAATGCACATCAAAATCATGATGAGATGCCACTTCATACTCACTAGGATGGGTATAATAAAAAATAACAACTGTTGGTGAAGATGTGGAGAAATTAGTACCCTCACACATTGCTGATGGGAATGTAAATTGGTGCAGTCACTATGGAAAAGAGTTTGGCAGTTTGTCAAAAAGGTAAATATAGGATTATCAGCAATTCTACTTCTAGGTATACACTCAAGAGACTTGAAAACATATGTTCACACAAACATTTGTACATGAATGTTTATAGCAGCATTATTCATAATAGCAAGAAGTGGAAATAATTCAAATGTCCATCACCTAATGAATGGATAAACAAAAGGTGGTATATCAATACAAATGGAATACTATTCATCCATAAAAAGGGATAAAGTTCTGATATATGCTAAACATGGATGAACCTTGAAAACGTTATTCTAAGTGAAAGAAGCCACATATTGTATGAGTCTATTTATATGAAATGTCCAGAATAAGTCAATCCATAGAGGTAGAAAGTAGATTAGTGGTTGCCATGGGCTGGGCACAAGGTTTCTTTTTGGGTTGATGAAAATGGTCTGGAATTAGATAGTGGTGATGATTGTACAATTCTGTTAATATACTAAAATCTGCTGAATTACACACCTTAAAATGGTGAATTTCATGGTATATGAATTATATCTCAATTAAAAATATGTGCAGAAAAGTGAAAAACAATATCTGGTTGTAGTCACGCAAGAGCTAAAATGGTGGTGCTGAGGATACCTAGCTATTTGAAATGATCCCTACATCAAGAGAAAATCACTGGGCTGCATGTTTTTAAATACAGTATTTCTTAAAGGTGATCCATGAATTTCTGCACCACAGTCACCTGGGGTGCTTGTAAAACTTCAGATTCCTGGGCCTCATGTCAATCTACCTCCATAGAAAAGTTTCTGGAGGTGACCAATATCATGACCTCAAGAGAGAGGTACTTGGCTATCATTTATTCTCACTGGCCTCTGCAAAGGGGAGCTTGTCCAAGGTCTTGGCATCATCTTCTCCACCAGCTGCATCTGCTCCTGAGGCCACCAGTCATTAGGTTCATGCTGCCTTTATCCTTCTTGTCCCAAGTAGGGGGCATCTTTGGGTCTGCTGACCATCTTGCCCACCTACCTGCACCACACTGGGGCACATGCCTCTGTGAAACTGTCCTCAGATTCACCCACCTGAATGCCTCACTCAGCCATGAAAACAGTGCAGGCGCCATGTTGGAGATGGGTCTTCCCTATGACGTTTTCAACCTCCCAGGCTATGCTTTGGGGTGCCAAGCCCCAGCTCTTCTCAAGAGAGAGCTATTTAAGGCAGGAGATGGAAAGAACATGCTGTGAGGAGGTCAAGGAAATGGGGACGTTGGGCAGTGATTTACAATGGATCAATATTCTAAGGGGTTATTCCCATTACTGGAGAGGGTTGGAAGGAGATCATCCATGGAAGAACCAGAGGACTAGACTATGGCAGGGAGGTGCTGGTGGAGCAGCGTCCAGGCTGTGGACAGATCCAAGTGGCAAGGGACTTGCAAGGCAAGTGGACATGGACCTGGTCAGAAACATGTCTTTGCTCAGGGTTATGAACAGATTGCAAGGAGGACTCACTCAAGTGTCCCAAAGAGATGTACCTGGAGACCATGTGCCAAGGGGACCAGCGCCAGACCTGGGGGTTGGGGAAGGCGATTCAGTAGCTTCACAGCGGGTCCCTTCCTAAGAGAATTAGCAACATTTCTGAAGAAAGACTTCCAACGTGTGACCCATTCATGGTTGTTAATAGAAACTATTCTTAGGCCTCTATCTTTCAACTGCAGCAAGGCAGGAAGTCCACTTGAGAAACTGGCAAGGTCATTCCCAGGTGTGAGACAGTTGTGCAGCTCCATTAAAATGAGTTCTATTCTGCAAGGATGTCTTGAGTGTGCATTCATTCTCAGCATAATGCTATCACTGTATTTCAGCCAAGATAGCTCATAATTGTGAACCCGCCCATAAAAAATACTTATTAAATATACAAATAAATAGGTTTAAATTCTTTTTCCTTTAATACATACATATTCATAAATAAGACAAAGGCCTTGAACAGACCATGTGTCCCAACTTATGGCTTAGAAAAGAAAACCACCTCAACTCCCTGCTGTATAGATGATGTACTGGCTGAGGCCCAGTCTCCCAAGACTTTAAGCTTCATTAATAAGTGGCAAAGAGCTTACCATCTGGGTCAGGACAGGAACAAGTGTAAAAATGGGCACTATAGTCAGTGAGCACCATCAAGTTCAAGACATCCAACCTATAAAAGTGAAGACCGTGCCTCCTGCCCCTCAGGCCACTGGGTAAATGCCCACTTCCCCTCTGAGGTCATTCAGTCCTGAGTTGCAAATGCTTATGATATTTAAATAGGCACCCTGTGCAAAAAGAAACACAAAGCAGATTATTTTATGGATTTTTTTTTTATATAATGGGAAAAGAATTAATAGGCTTCCATGACATAAAATCCTGGGCCCAAATCCCAGCTCCACCACTGATATTTGTGTGGCCGTGGGTAAGTTCCTTAACCAGTTCAACTCCCCACTTTCTCTTCTGTAAAACGGAAATGCTCTTATTTGCTTCACAGGGTTGTGAAGATGAGGGAAGGCTTAGTCAAGAACATGATCTGCTGTGGGTGTTACATAAATCCCTGTTGCTGCTCCTTCTTTAGTGGAAGGAAGAGATGATACAAGCCAAAAGAGGAGCACCCAACCCTTGCACTGTCTGGGAACAGACAAACCACCCTGGGCTCAAATTCATCCTGGACGTATTTGGCTGACCAGGCTCAGGGCTTCATGTAAATCGACTTTGATTGCACAATAGAGCCTGTGGCTTGAACATACACAATTTGTTTCTTTCTCTCTCTGCCATCTCAGCCTTTCCTGGCAACCTCCTGCATGATGCGTGAATTCCTCAGAAGGCTTATCTTCATTGCTTTCCCAGCTACAGCCATGCACCGGCAGAAACAAGGCCATACATCTTCTCTCCACAGAAACTGTCACGACCTAGAACACAGTCTGCCTTCTCTCGGCCTGGGCCCTTCACCTCCCCAGGCTGACGTCATCCCTGACCTCCCTGGGGGTCTGGGAGGACTGAATGGGGGTTCCGCAGTGAGCCCCAACTTAGGGTTTTCAATGGCCATCACGTTGGGAGTAAGACAGCGGATGTGTCCACAGCACAAGCCGACTCTGATGATGCGGCCTGTGAACCCTTGGGTCACAGAGCCAAGAGCTGAGTTGGCAGGAGTTCCTACAATCACAGAAGCCAGGCCTCTACACAGCATAAAGAGGAGCATTGTCTTGGCAGCATGAGAGATGATTAGATGAATAAGGCTGGTGGCATGGCTGCTTATTAGTACCTGACCTCAGTTGATTCTGTGCCCAAACAGCAAAAAGTAGGCACTTCATAAAATTCCTTTCTTTCTTTCACTGTAATTACACAACACAAGCCATACAAGCCTGTTACCAGTGGCATTTGAAAATGGATGTCTTACAGACCAAATTTCAAATTTACCTTTTTTTTTCTGTGTTGAAAGACCAACACTAAGATGTCTCATTCCTTTCTTTCTTTTGCCAAGAATGATATATGTCCCAACCCACATGGCCGACATTAAATTATGGCTGAGATTATGGGTTCAGTTGGAAAGCTACGTTAGTTGTTAACAGTGTGGCTGCTACTCCTGATTCCTTGTGCTTAACCAGAGCTGAGTCCTTAGACCCAACTAATGACCCCTTACCTTGTCCGTGGTCAGCACCTTCTCTCTTTCCCTTCAGAGTTGATTCCAAGTTCTCAACAGTGTCTCCAAGCCCCTAGCCAACTCTTTTTCCCAGCAGAGGATCTACCTCCCACTTTATTAAGATAGTTGGGGTGGGCATCCATAAATCTCCTCCCTTTCCTGCTCCCTCCCTACAGACTTATCCCCATCTCCTCCTAACTCTACCTCCATCTCTCCAGACTCAGAGGACCAGGTATCTGGACTTGGGCTCAAAGCCAATCCTCCCCCTATGTTCCTGACTGGTTGATTGCCCATTGCCTCTGGGACCTTGGTCTACCAGTCAGCCCCCCTCTCTCCTATATCTTCAAACACCCTCTCTCTACTGGCTCTTTCCCTTCATCCTATAAGCATGCTGAAGTCTCTTCCATTAAAAAAAAACAAAAAAAACTAAACCTGAGTACAAGACCCCACTATTAGCTCCTTTCTTAGTTTTTTCCTTCCCTGTGCAGGCAACCTTCAAGAAGCAAGTATACACTTGCTCTCTTTGTTTTCTCCCCTCCCTCTTACTCCTCTGCATTTAAGCTCCTGCCTCAGTACTAGGCAGCAGCTGCCCTGTAAAAGGTTACCACCCAAATCAAGGAGCACTGTACTCCTCATCTCATTCTGGCCCTTTTTGCAGAATTTAATGTGCTGATCACTTCTTTCTTAAAAGGTTCTTCTACCATTGCTTGTTAGACAACCCACCTCTCCTCTGCTTCTTGGTTCCGTCTCAAGGTTCCGTCCTCAGCATACTGCTCTTCTCCTTCTATTCTCACCCATGCAAACTCCCTCTCTCATGGTTTTACTTACCATGATGTTCTGAGGACATTCAGATTGATAGAAGCAGTCCCAACCTCTCCATTGTACTACTTCACATTTGATACTGAACAAAACATGGGTTCTTCTGCCCAATACACTTCCTTAACCAATTCCTGAGACCTGGGGGTTTCAAAGAGAGAAAGAGTATATTTGTCAGCATAGCAAAGGAGGTCAGTGGCCTAAGGACCCACAAATCTGCCTCCCCAAACTGCAGTAATCCTGATAGTGTTATAATATTCAGGTTTAGCAGTTTATGCTAATGAGTAATTGGGGTGGTGCTGGCTCACATTCCTTCATTAATAAAGACTAAGGAGCTGAACAGGATGAGGGGGTGGGTACAAAATGGGGTGAGTCACAAGGTTATTACAATCACAAGGCAATCATTATCAGAAATCAAGGCATCTGGGGATAAGGGGCTCAGTTAAAAGGTTTTTCTTATGGATTTCAAGCAGGGGAGGGTGAATTGGTTACCATTTCAATAGAAATGTTTACATACAAAGGTAAGATACATCTGGAATAATCATTGTAATAGCTAGTTTCAGTAATTTCAGATATTAACCTTTGGCTATTTTATAATATACTGGAAGTAAAAAGGCATCCAGGGAAGAAGATGTGGCTCAAGAGATTGGGCTCCCATACCATGTAGGAGGTCCAGGGTTCAATTCCCGGGGGACTCCTGGTGAAAGGCAAGCTGGCCCAAGCAGAGAGCTGGCCCACACAGAGTGCTGGCCCATGCAGGAGTGCTGGCCTGCATGGAGAGCTGGCACAGCAAGATGACGTAACAAAAAAGAAACACAGAGGAGAGACAATAAGAGATGCAGCAGACTAGGGAGCTGAGGTGGCACAAGAGATTAAGCGCCTCTCTCCCACTCTGGAAGGTCCCAGGATCAGTTCCCGGTACCACCTAAAGAGAAGACAAGCAGACATAGAAGAACACACAGAGCACAGTGACCGCAAAAACAGCGAGGTGAGTAGGAGAA
>JAQZBX010094886.1:0-11981 GCA_029593785.1 Cabassous unicinctus | reverse complement strand
ATGTTGTGGAAAAAAGAACCAGAAAAGAATGCTTCCTTTCTCTATAATTGGGAGCAATTACATGAAGAACTCTAGCCCCAAGGAATTAGCAAAGGGATCTTCAGCAGATCACGCTCTACCCAAAGGCTAGCTGCTTATCTTTTCCTGGTGGTTTACATTCACAGTCTGCTGAAACAGGGCCCCCAGGTTAGAATGCCTTTTCTTATCTCTACTTTTACATCTTTCAAAACTCAAAACAAATGCTACCTTCTCCAATAAGTGTAGGCTTCCCAATTCCTGATTTAAGATGCATGTCCTTCTGAGCTCCCATGTTCTTCCTCATGCTTCATTAAGAGCTGATCTAAACTAGATTGCAAAATGAAGGTCTAGACCTTCTCCACATTTTAACTCTGAAATGAAAATTGGGCAGGGGAATTGGAGGAGAAACTACTCTTTCCCCTTAATTAAAAAAAAAAAAATCGATTTTATTGATACGTATTAAATAAAGCATACAGTTCATCCAAAATATACAATGCCCCTTAATTTTGCACAAAGCATTTGCTGGGGAGAAACATTTATGAGCAGTATTTTGTGTTGTATTTACCAGGTTCCAGCCTTACGAATGAGTGTTATTGTGTGACCTTGGACTTGTTACTGAATCAAACTATAAGGAATTATTAGTATTAATATTTTAGCTATAACTATTTTGGGTAGAAGAGATAGGAAGACTTCTTGGCCCTTGGAATGTGTTGGCAGTGAAAGCTAGCGATGTGCCAGGAGACATCAATACTCTAAACAATGTCAAATGGAGACTTTTCCTGCCAGAAATGGAGTGGATCATGGGATCTTTTAGATTTATGTAATTTATTTATTCTCCCCCCATTGTTTGGGCTCACTCTCTGTTCACTATGTCCAGTTGCTGTGTGTTCTCTGTGTCTGCTCGTCTTCACTTTAGGAGGCACCAGGACCCAAACCTGGGACCTCCCACGTGGGAAAAAGGCACTCAATTGCTTGAGCTACCACCACTCCCTGCTTTGTTGTGTGTCTCATTGTGTTTCCTCTTTGCCTCATCTTGTTGCTGTCAGCTCACCAGCAAGCCCATTGGGCCAGCTTGTTATCTTGCTCATCTTCTCTAGGAGGCACTGGGAACCAAACCCGGGACCTCCCATAAGTAGGCAGGCGCTCAAATGTTTGAGCCACCATCCACTTCCCATCTTTTAAAATAACATCTATGGGAGAAGCGTAGCATTTCTTATGCTTCCGGTCTTTTACTGTCTTTCTTGATCATGGTCTTAGCTTCTTTCTTAATTCCTCTCACCTTGTTTCTGCCTTTCATTGCCGCACTCATCAGGTTCTTCGGCAACCCTTCTGACTTTTCATTTCTTCCCACCCTTCACGAGCCCACTTAGTTTTCTCTTCTATCTTCGTTAAGCTTTCTCCTCTAGTATACCTACTAGTGGCTCAAAAAGACTTACGACTGAATAAATGAATCAGTGACTTCATTAATCTTTGCTTCCTCTTCTCTGCATCCTTTTGCATCTTATTTCTTTGTATTAACATTTAACTGCTTCCTTCATCTGCAAGGATTACATCTAACCCTTTTTTTGTGATCTCCACAGAACCCAGCCCAGCAGTGCACAAAACATTTCATAATAAGTACTTGTCCAGTGGGAGTATGAAAGGATAGCTCTCACCTGGGTGAGTGGGTCTCAGTACTCTGGCTACGAATGGATAGCCTTGATGCTAGGACTTTTCAAGCTGATTTCCCTGAGTACGCGATTGCCTTGATTTTGCTCATAAGTAGATGCATTTGGCTTGGGACTCCTGGCCAGAAGAAGGCGCTTATCCTTGAGATTTAAGGTAACTAGGGGGCCGTGGATGTGGTTCAAGTGGTTGAGCACGTGCTTCCTTCATGGGAAGTCCTGGGTTCAATCCCTGGTGCCTCCTAAAAACAAACAACAAGCAAACAAATGAAAAAACCAACTCAGGGGAGCTGATGTGGCTCAGTGGTTGAGTGCTGGCTACGAGGTCTGGGGTTCAATCCCCAGCCCCCTGTACTTCAAAAAAAAAAAAAAAAAGATAACTAGGAGCAGTGAGTGGGACCAGCAGAATTGGAAAACTGTTCATCAGGTAAGAACAGGAACGTTTGTGGGCCTCTATGAGGATGCGCTCTATAACAGTTTGGCTTCCTAAGTACAAAAGGCAAGAAACACCTGCTAGGAATTTTGTTGATTTGAGCTGTTTAAACAAAGATGGGATATATATGTACATATATACATATACAGCCATGAACAACAGCTACACAAATATTGTATTGGAAAAGGACTAGTTCAGGAATTAGAATACCTGAGACCTGGTTTTAGGCTGTTCATCTCTACGATCAAGGCATGCGACAAGATTTCTGGAGTCCTTTCAAGTCCACATTGTGTAGGTCTAAGTGAGATTTATTTCACCATGCGATTCCTTGTAAACCGTGCCCCGTTTGTTCCGGCAGGGGAAGCAGCCCTGTATCTTACAGTGGTTGAAACTCGCACCTAGATGACAGGCACTCCAGGTTTGGGTCCCAGTTTTAGCCGCTCACTAGCTGTGTGACCTTAAGTAAATGGCTTAGCTTTTCATTTTGTTCATCCGTAAATTGGGAATAATAGTACATGCGTCATAGAATTGCTGTGCTGATAAAATGCATTTTATTTATGTAAATTAAACATGTCTCTAGCTCTGAGAACAGTGGCTGGCACAGAGGAAGTGTTAATAAAGTTAACCATTATTCGAACAGACGTGATTCCTTAATTATGCTTTGCTTAGGCTAAGCCTACCAGGAGAGGGCATTCCTTGAGCACAGGCGAGCTGAGGGACAAGTGACTCAAAGTTGCTCTGTGCAGAAGGAGGGAATAACATGGAATGTGGTAGTAGGTAGCACTGAGGAACCTTTTTGCTGTTTTGAAATTATGATCTTTTTTCCTCACCATGAAGCCACATTCTAGCAAAGTCAAACCAGCTCCATGTCTTTCCTCTTTTTGACTCACCTGTTCCTTTCAGAATCCATCTGGGTTCTACGGTTCTGCCCCTACCAACACACACAGTCCCTGCCGCCTTCTCTGCCTTGCTTCCCTCCTTAGCGTTTGCACTATTTAGCATACCAGGTTCTTTAACTGACTTGCCAGACACTTCCACTGGAGTGCTGAGCTTCATTAGGGACCAGGACTTTTTTCTCTTTTGGGCTCTGCTTGGCCCTTTGCTCTGAGAACAGCATTGGATGTCTTATAAGCATTAAATAAATATTTGTTTCATGAGTTAAATCTGGTCTTTGTGCATTTGCCTCGTGAAAACTGCTCTCTGATGGCTTTTAGTTTTGCTCGTATTCTATTGAGAGAACACTGGGCACCAGTGCATGAAGAAGATTAACCAAGCCCCTTTTCATTCCGTCTCAGGGCCTTTGCACTTAACATTCCTGCTGGAACACGCTTTCTCCAGGTGGCATGCAGCTGGCTCCACTTTGTTCAAAACCTTCTTGGGAAAAAACAAAACAAAACAAAACACAACACCTTCTTGGAGCCCCTCTGTAATAGAGCATACGCAGACCCTCCCCAGATCCGCTACTCCGGAACTCCCATGCCTCTTCTCTGCTTATGGTTTTCCATACCAATCCCATCTAATTCATTTATATTTACTTGTTTGCTTATTGATTGGCTCTCTTCCTTCACCACGATGGCAGGACTAACCTCTTTTATTTTCTACTAGTGCTTAGAACAATGCCTGGTATTCAATATATGTATTTGCTAAATGAGTTAATATACATGTTAGAGCATTTAAAAAGCATGGGAGGGGAGCGGCTGTAGCTCAGTGGTTGAGTGCTTGCTTCCCATGTATGAGGTCCTGGGTTCAATCTCTGGTACCTCCCCCCCAAAAAAAAAAAGAATGGCAGTATTTATATTTCCTTTTAAAAAAATAATTTACCCCTTATAAGGGTTAATTGTGCTCACTCAATACAATTATTAAAATAAAAGGGAAAAATCCATAGTCTTATCATGTAGATAAAACCACAATAGGTAATTTGATATTGTTTCCTTCTCAGTCTTAATTATGTATGTAGCATGCCCTTTTTTAAAAAAAATTAGTCGTAGGCAAATTTTGTAGATAGTTTTGCATTTTATTTTATCTGCTTGCTACATATTATGTACTATAGGCATTACCTCATGTCATTTTAAAAATTGGGATGGTGGATTTCCCATGCAACCTTAAAGCAGACTTTAGATAATATAGCTTTTTCTCTCTGCCTTCTCTCATCGCCCCCTCGCTAATTTAGATTCCTTTTTATACCTGAGCTACACAGCAGAGCTAAGGTAGCTACACAAGACCAGGAACGAGACCCGGGAAGAGGGATTTCCTTTTTTTTCCCATCTATCAGGAACGTCTTCCTACAACACCCACCTCCTTCGCTGACAGCAATCATCCTCTGGGTTTCTTGCCTTCTGGGAAGCCTTCCCCGAGTCCTTTAGGATCAGAGTGTGTGTGCTGTCCCTTGTGCATGTCCCCCTTAAACAAGGGCATTGCCCTTAGCCCCCTGCCTGCTTCTCTTCCCCTCTGGATTGTAAGCTCCCTAAGGGCAAGGATCAGGGTGGATGCCATCAGACATGCGCACTCACCAGAGACCCGGGATGCGGGACTCAGGTGATGGCTGTTGGAAGAATGACTGGAAAACCTACCTTGGAGGACGTGCATGGATCTCGGATCTTAGCCTGCACTTGCCTGAAGTCTTTCCCTCCTCTTGT
Organism: Cabassous unicinctus; assembly: GCA_029593785.1. NCBI lineage: Eukaryota > Metazoa > Chordata > Mammalia > Cingulata > Chlamyphoridae > Cabassous > Cabassous unicinctus. The sequence goes on along the minus strand of JAQZBX010094886.1, from coordinate 7,230 downwards.
CCATTTCATTCCCGCCACTCATTGCAGTAAACATGTTTGTCTTGCCCATTTGATCGTGAGGTCATTGAGGACAGAGAGGAGAAACCAGTTCTTTGGTGCCTCCACAGTGCTTGACACATAAAATGTACTCAAATCTGTGGCGTGGGAATATATCCGAAATCAAAAGGCCCATTGTCATCCTACTCCCCGTCATCTTCATTATCAAAACATTCTTTATGACCCTGGATATCCAAACAGGGGCAGCGGTGTGTCCCGGCCCTGAGAGAGATGGTGAATGTAGTGCGGAGAGAAAGCATAACTTAATGACAAACCAAAAGCCAAATTCACGATGTAACCTGTGCCTCCTCTGGGAAGAACAGATTGTGGGTTTGAGTGGTTGGAGGCGGCTCCCTGGGACTTGACTGACGTATAGGATTTAGACAAAGGGACTGGGGCCGAGACACTGAGACCCAGGGCCCAGAGCCGAGCTGCACTGCTTGGAGGCAGCCCCGACCCAGCGCTGGCCTTGTGTGTTTCAGCTCCCGGGGCCTGAAAGCCCAGCTTGCATCCCGGAGAGCCTCAGGAGCTCCAATGGGGTTGTTCCAACTCAGAGCCAACAGCTCAAGGATCGGGATGAGAAATGGACTCGGGGGAAGGGCGAGGCCCTTGGAGGCCGAGGCCAGGGCCGCTGTGACTGTCTGGGTCCCCAGAATGGGTGGGAGTGCTCTGCAGCGATGTGGACCCCCTCCTGGAGGCCCTGCGGAGCACACCGCTGGGGAATTTTCTGAGCCCTTCTGGGTGGAGTCCAGGTGGAAAGGCATTATTTGGTGAGACCTGGGCAGGGAAAACTAGGGTAAGGAGCCAGCTCTTCCCAGGAGGCTTGGGCTTGGGCTGTAAACAGCACCATGCCTTTTTTTTTTTTTTTTTGGAGGGGAGGGGCTGGTCTCCTCGGCTTTCTAAGTCCCAAATGACTGTTGTGTGTGGCAGAGCCAGTAACTGGAGGCTGTTGTTAAATATGCTCTCAGAGCTCAGGGTTCATGCATTTCGCTTTTTCAGAGAAACACTTTGGTCCCACCTGACCCTGAAATTCCCTTCTTCTGGAGTCCTCGCCCATTTTTTATTTTTAAATTCCACCCATGTGTAGGTACTGTTCACTTTCTGTGACTAAGAAGACACATGTATTTAGCTTCAGCCTGTGGGTTCGCGTGGTTAAGGGAGACGAGGTTTCTGAAGGCTCCTGGCCCAGGACCTTTGGACTCAAACAGGCGAGCCTCACACTTCTTCCACTGCCTCCCATTTTCCTCTTTCCTACTCATTCTTCTGCATTCGTCCACACACAAAGATCAATGGCGCTGCCTTGCTGCCTACCACCAGGGCCATGTCCTTGTTTACGTGCTTCTCTTTTCCTTCCCGTTGAAGGTCATCATGAGGTCCCCTTTGAAGAGTTATGTGTGAGGTAAGGAAAATTTGTTGGAAGGTTGAGAGCAGAATATGAAATAACTAGAATATGCAAATTTGTAGAGACAAAGCAGCTTACAGGCTACCGGGGCGGGGTTGGGGGGATGGGAGGTTAATGCTTACTGGGTAGAGTGTTTCTGTTTGGAGGAATGGAAAAGCTCTGGCAATGGATGGTAGTGATGGCAGCCCAACATTGTGAATGAAGCGAATACCTCTGGACTGTATACTTGAAAATGGTTAAAATGGAAAATGTTATGTCGTGTATATGTTACGATAAACATGAAAAACAAAAACAAACAAACAAACAAAAAACACTGCAGGGCACAGAGGCTCAGCTAATCTGTTATTTGAATGGCAACATTTAGACAAAAGGCATATTTGGAGAATCCTGAAAATAATTCAATTGCTCTAAAATAACTTGTGTGTTATAGTTCTCATCTTGAGACCCTTTAAAAGGTTAGTCCTCAATGAGGACACACAATACATAGAAGATGAACTACAGAAGGATATTTCAGTCTCTTTGGGTGCAAGTTACAGAAACTAACTCAGCCTCCTTTTCCTGGGTCACGTGTGGACTTGGTAAATGTCTTTTGTCTTGCTACTTCTCAGAGTTTCTACAAGTTTGTTACTTCTTTTCCTCCTCCAGTCTTTCCACTGAGACCTACTTTCTCACTGATTTTTCCCCCTACTGTCTTTTTTTCCTTCAGAAGAATTTAACCATTTAACTAGCATCCCAATTTCTCTCTCATCTTCACCACCCCCTTCCTGTGCTCTAACTTTAGTTTTTCAATCCAGTAAAGCATATTGTAAAGCCAGAACATAACCTAAACAGCCAGCTGGATTCACAGTACTCATGTTTCCAAAGTATGCTTTGCAGCTACAGAATACAGTTTTTTTCTTCCATCCAAATTTTCCATGCAGAATTTTCTTTCTTTCACATTCTACTGTTCTTTTGGCTTTTAAAATTCTGATTATTTCCATTAAGAGGTCATGGTCCTAATGACTTTGGATAGGTCTCTAATTCTCTGTACTTGCCTTTTCTTACAACTCTTTCTGTTGAATTACCAAACTGATCATCTTTGGTCTATTCCCAGTGTTACTGGGTGTGGCTTCCAGGTTCTTGCCACTTTGTGAGAAAGAATTCAAGGATGTGCCACAGGCAGTTTATTGCAAAGTGAAAGAAAAGTGAAAGTACGCACTGGAGACGTGAGTGTGGGCACTCTTACTAGTTAAGAGGCATGCCCACGTGACTTGGGGTTGGGGTTTAAGTAGGAATGAAATGGGAGGGTATTCTTGCCTTGTGACTTCAGTTGGTAGGGAAGGGATTAGGGTCAGTTTGTTCTGTCCCCACCGGTTGGGCAGAACAAGATGTTGTCACTTATTTTCTGAGTTTCACACGTAATAGCTCAGGCTTGGCTGCTCATAACAGCTTAGGCTTGGCTGCCCACAATAGCTTGGATCTGCTTTTCGTTGCCCCTGAGATGTTATGCTCACTGCCTCTGCCCGTCCCCTTCCTCTTTTGCCTTTCCCAGTTCCCTATTCTGACCTGCCTTACCAGCAGTTGCTCAATATAATTCCTTTTTAATTTTTATTTTTAGGAGGTACCAGGGATTGAACCCAGGACCTTGTACATGGAAGCAGGCACTCAACCACTTGAGCTACATCCACTCCCCTAATTTTTTTTGAAAGTGATGTTTTTCATGAGATTCCAAGTCATTTCCAAATTACAGCCTTCCTCCTTTTGCCTTTCTTTATCCTTGATTTTTTTTTTTTGAAATCTTTGATTTGGTGCTATATTATGCAATGACTTCCACATACTCAGCCTATGGTGATTGATCCAATGAATTTTAGTAGATCATCTATCAATTCTCTTCCTATCCTCAGGAGACTGGAGTGGGGAGAAGGGTCAGGGTTTGGTTTTTGCTCGGCTTAGCACAGCTCAAAGTACTTTTCCCCCTGGAGGCACGAGCTGGGTGACCCAACCCTCTTATGCCGGTTTCCTCTGCTCCAAAGGAGTAGAACCGAGGAAACTCAGCTGCTCTCTGGGCCCTGCAGACTCTGCCTTCTTGCTGTACCCCCTGCTTCAGCCAGCTTACTGTCACCTTTGAACATTTCAATAAAGCCTGATATTTCAAAGTGCTCGAATCAGGTTTATAGGAAATGATGGGGATAGCCCAGTTTCCAGATTGCTGAGAAAGCCGTATACTAAATTTCTTACTTGCCTGATCCATGAGGAAGTTCTCAGGAGTCCTCTCTCACCCTGGCTTGGTAAGCTTCTTGATCTTTTTCCCACCCAATAAATTACTTCATTTGTATAGAAAATGTTTTTTGAGCATCTATAACATATTAGACATAGATTCTGATTTCAAGCCCTGTCACAGAGAGAAAAAAAAAAAATCTCTAAAGAAAAGCATGGGGCAATTGAATTAGAAAATATTGGCATTAAACTGCCACCACAATTGCCCTTGCAGTAGGGGAGGCTGTGAGGTTTTGTTTGCCTTCTAAATTATGGCAAATGCAACAGTTTTGGGCCCTGAAGAGTAATAAAACTGTTAAGTAACATTTGCATCTTTTTTTCTAGGAATCGGCATAAAAGTTAAGAAACTACCTTAAGGTAACAGTAAGAGGTAAAATCAAGGATGAGTCCAAGGCCCGTCTGCATTTTCTTGCTGGTGAGTTCCTGACTCCTCAGCTTGTAACGGTCTCTGAGCTCAGCCCCTGGGCAGCTGTTAAGTGAACTGAGAAAGCCAGAGCCAGCTCTGCTCGATAAAGAAAAAACTGCCGTGGGAATTGTGAACAATTCCTAAACTATAAAGACAAAAAGAGAAAATGGGTCCAAGTATCTGGATATCTCAGATGCCTCATCTATGGCCCTTAATAGACATTTTTTTCTAGTGAATGATAGCTCCTTTTCATGAGAGAGCAATGTGGAAGTCTCTGGAAAAAGCACAAAGTTAAATGTTCTATACCGGGACTAGGCATGATTATTTCTACAGTGTTCTTTTTAATGTCAATAATAATAAGGATAATGGCAATCAGTTTGGTCTGTGGGTAGAACAGGACCATAAGAACAGGATTAAATAAAACTGTTCAGAGTATTTTTGTGCTAGTCAAGTCCCAAACTTCCCAGTTATTTCCAAACTTTTTACTTTTCTGAGGAAATTCTCATTCCTGACAAGGGAAATACACTGGACAAATAGCAGGCAAAAGGCAACTATTCCATAATTTAGAAGAATTAAGTCTCTGTGTCACCCAAGGAATGTTGCAAAAGCTGTGCTGTCTACTACAGTAGCCACATGGCTGTTTAAATTTAAGATTAATTTCATTTAAATTTCAAGTGCTCAAAAGTCACATGTAACTTGGGGCTCTGCTATCAGACAGCACGACTGTAGATCATTTCCCTTGAGAAATGATGGAGAATTGCAGGCACGACATCCCCTCTCCCATCTCAGGGTGGACACTTATCACAGACATTGCTATGACTGTTGAAATGCTCAGTGTTTCTTTCTTGCATTTATCTTATTGCCTTTTATTTAATTTCTTTTGCATGGAAAGATGTCCAGACTGAGGGATACCATGGAGTAGGCAGTGAAATTTTGGAACAGGATTTCATTTAGGAATTCAGTGAAGATTCAGTTGAATCATTTAGTGAAGAATCCAGAGAGGTACCCATTGCAAAGCAAGAGAGGAGAAGAGGACAGCTGGGAAGGCAATACTGATGACAATTGGGAGTTTGACAAGAAGCATAGCTGGGAATCCAGTGGACAAGGAAGTGGAGAATATTAAAAGAAGAAAACTGGCAAGTAAATTCCTTTTTTGAATACTGTTTCTGAAGCCTGGGGCCCTCCCTCTACTTCTAGTATGACTTTTCTTTTAAGACATTTTATGGCCTTCATGGAATTACAGCGTCATCATTGTTCCCTGGGGACTCTCAACCTGCTGCTGCAGATTAAGGCTCTTCTGGAGAAGATTAAGAGACAGCTGGGAATTTTGAGAACTTCATTCTGATTTTTCTTGAAGTACTAGCCCCTGGAAGGGGCCATTGGGCCAACTCTATGCAAGCCAAGGCTCTGTGCTTTACATGGCCAATGCGTGTGGCCAGCAGGCTCCAGCATCTGATTTCATTCTCCTGGATCATCTAGTCATATGGGACCCCAATGCAACAGTGGGTAAACGGAGTCCTATTAGCACATCAGTATTAATCTCATGGGATGTTCTGACCCAGTGAATTTCTCCCTGCTTTTAAAGAAGCTTTGCGAACCTGCTATATTCCAGGTCTAAGGCTAGGCCCTGGGGAACCCAAAGAGGAGTAGACTGACCTTCTTCTCTAGGTTTTTAGGGCTAGGATTCTCTGATTTTGTCGCACAATCTTTTGTGGGGGAGTATCTCTGGAATGCCATGACCAGTTTCTCGTCTAATGGGACTCTCTCGAGTAATGGGGCTAGCTGCTCTGGTTTCCTTCAAGTAAAACAACTGTATCTTGTGATATTTGTTATTTCAGAGAAGTCTGGCCTTAGGATGGAATCAAACAACTCTATACTGAGACCTCTAAATTCATTTTTGTTTGTCTACAATAAAATACTCTCTAATATCAGACTTTTTGAGTATTTCCTACTCCCTGTCTCTCTCTCCTTTCATATAAAGGACATTGGGAAATCAGACACTGTAAATAAGGAGAGAGAATTTATACCTTTTTTGACTCTATTACCATTTTCTTCTATGGCACATATGTCTGAAACTCTGTGATTGTGACTGATGAGATTCTAGATCAATTGATTGTGTCTTTCTTTAGGGCTATGGTTGATGTCTTATGATACCATGCTTTTTAGACACTTGCTGCCTCAGCCTTGCTCTGAATTCAGTTCCCAGGATGCAGTTAGATGTGAACCATATTCTTCCTCCTTAAGCAAAAAGACTTGCAAGCCTACATATTTACAGTCACACTCCCAAGCTAAAGAGGGAGTGGGAAGATGAACAGGCATTTGCTATTATCATGTGAATGCACTGCTTTTCAAGGAAACAAGGATTGGAATCAGCTGACTATATGACCCTGGTTACTTGTACATGATTTAAACATTTCCCTTATTCCCCTCATGTACTACTATCAGTGTAAAATAAATTAGGAAATTTTACTTTGATGTTATTCCCCATAAGTAGTGGTGAAAAAAATGCAATCATGGGAAATTTTGGGAAGAGGAACTGAATGCATCCTCTCACAGGGTATGCCAAAGCGAGGTTTTCCAACAGCTACTGTTCATTATGTCTGGTATGGTGAGATGTGGAAAGGGTTCCAGAGCCCTTGGTTCTACCTGTTGGCACAGCAGTAACTAGCTGTGACCTTGGCCAGGTCACCATCTAAAGTCTCTTTTTCTTTACTTAGCACCCATATTTAACTCTTTACGGAGGAGCAATATTCTGGGTGTCCTGCTGTTGAATGAGATTAATATGTACTCTGCCAGTCTCTCAGAAGTGGTATCGCAATAGATTTGGATTTGAAATCCAGTTGAAACATTTATAAACCCCTTGCATCTCAGGACAAAAGGCTACAAAGCCAAGAAGGAATAATTTGACTCATTTAAGACTAGGCTTGTAATAATAAAGGTAAGAATAAGATCAGTTGGAGATTTCTCTCATAGCAAAGCCTTACTTGGTACAAAGAAAGGGAAACACAGGGGAACCAGATTTGTGTATTTATGACTCACTCAAAGCAAAATTTCTTTCATAACTTCCTATAGTGTGCCATCATCTAAAATGTCTCCTTGCTGACATAGACCTTAGAAATCTTCTCTTCTT
>JAQZBX010094885.1:0-11975 GCA_029593785.1 Cabassous unicinctus | reverse complement strand
CAGAAAGAGGAAAAAGAACCATTACATGCAACAGCAACTCAATTTTTTCAGAATTCTCAACTGAAACCATGAAGGCAGAAAGGCAGTGGTATGACATTGGGAAGTAACTAAAAGAAAAAATTTCAAGATAAGAATTCTCTATCCAGCAAAGCTGGCATTCAAAAATGAGGGAGAGTTCAAAATAGTCACAAATAAACAGAAATTAAGAGAGTATTCACTTCAAGAAATACTAAAGTGAGTTCTCCAATTTGAAAGGAAAAAATCAGGAGAGATAGAGTTGAAGGAGAGTCTAAGAAGAACTAAAAAGAAAAAAAAAGAGAAGTAAAAAATAACATATGATGCACGTAACCCCCCAAAATATAGGTAATGTATATAATTCTTTGAGAGTAATAACAAAGAATGTTAATGGATTGAACTCACCAGTAAAGAGACACAGATTGGCAGAATGAATAAGGAAATATGACCCATCTATATGCTGTCTACAAGAAGCTCTCCTTAGACCCAGGGATTCAAGGATGCTGAAAGTGAATGGCTGGAAAACAATATTACAGGAAAACAATTACCAAAAAATGGTAGGAGTAGTTAAACTAACATCAGAGAAAATAGACTTCAAATGCAAAACTATTGCAAGAGACAAAGATGGACACTATATATAAGTAAAAGGGGTAATCTTTCAAGAAGAAAGAATAATCATAAACATTTATGCACCTAACTAGTGTGCCTCAAAATACATTTGGCAAACACTGGAGAAACTAATTAAAAAAAATAGATGCTTCTACAATTATAGTGGGGCACTTTAAAACACCGTTATCACTATTAGGCACAACATCTCAACAGAGAATTGATAAAGAAAAAAAGACTTTCAATAATACATTAGAGGATCTGGACCAAAAAGATATACAAAACCCTACCCCAAAATACTGCAGGATACAGTCTTCTCGAGTACACATGGATCATGCTCCAAGATAGAACACATGCTACGCCACAGAAAAATTTACAATAAAGTCAGAAAGATAGAAATTATTCAAAGAAATATCTCTGACCACAATGGAAAGAAGCTGGAAATCAGTAAGGACCAGAGAACTAGATTAGGCACAACGATATGGAAGTTAAACAACACACTCTAAGACAAACAGTGGGTCAAGGAGGAAATCTCAAAAGAAATCAGTAACTCATTTGAACTGAATGAAAATGACAACACAACATATCAAAATCTATGGGATGCAGCCAAAGCTGTACTGACAGGGAAAATCATAGCCATAAAGGCTTATATTTAAAAAAAAAAAAAAAAAGAGCTAAAATTGAAGACCTAACTGCATACCTGGTGGAATTATAAAAAGCAAAACAAACTAACCCCAAAGGAATTAGAATTAAGGAAATAACAAAGATTAAAGCAGAATTAAATGAAATAGAAATTAAGAAAGCACTAAAAAATAAGCAAAACTAAACACTGTTTCTTGGAGAAGATCAATAAAATTGACAACCTCTCAGCTAAGATATCAAAATATTCACCATATTTTGAGAAAAGATGCAAATAAAATAAGAAATGAGGAAGGGGATATCACCCCTGACCCCACAGAAATAAAGAATATCACAAGAGGATACTTTGATAAATTATATGCCAACAAGAAGGATAATTTAGAGGAAATGGACAAATTCCTAGAAACACGCAAGCAGGCTCCATCAACAAAAGAAGAAATTGATGAAATCAACAGACCAATCAACAGTAAAGAGATAGAATCAGTCATCAATAACCTCTCAACTAACAAAAGTTAGTTGAGACCAGAGGGCTTCACAGGTGAATTCTACTGGAAATTCCAGAAAGAACTAATGCCAATCCTATTTGAACTTTTCCTAAAAATGAAGTAGGAGGAATATTGCCTAACTCATTCTATGATGCTAACATTTTCCTAATACCAAAGCGAAACAAAGACACCACAAGAGAGGAAAATTACAGGTCAATCTCTCTAATGAACCTAGATGCTAAAATCCTGAACAAAATACTTGCTAATCGTATTCAATAACACATCAAACAAATTATACACCATGAACAACTGGATTTCATCCTGGTTGTGCAAGGAAGTTTCAACATAAGGAAATCAAACAATGTAATACAACACATAAACAGATCAAAAGAAAAAAATCACATGATCATCTCTATAGATGCAGAAAAAACCTTTAACAAAATTCAGCACACTTTACTGATAAAAATACTGCCACAGATAGGAATAGAAGGAAATTTTCTGAACATGATAAAGGGTATAAATGAAAAATGCACTGCTAATATCATATACAATGGTCATATCCTAATAGCTTTCCCTCTAAGATTGGGAACAAGACAAGGATGCCCACTATCACTGCTCCTATTTAACATTATGTTAGAAGACTTGTTCAACCACTTAGGCAAGAAAAAGTTATAAAAGGCATCCAAATTGGAAAGGAAGAAGTAAAAATTTACTCTTTGCAGAAACCATGATCCTATATATAGAAAGCACTGAAAAATCTACAACAAAGCTTCTAGAACTTATAACTGAGTTCAATAAAATCACAGCTAATAAGATCAATGAACAAAAATTAATAGCATTTCTGTGTACCAATAATGAGCAAGCTGAGGAGGAAATCAAGAAAAAAATACTATTTACAATAGTAACTAAACGAGTCAAATACCTAGAAACAAATTTAATTAAAGATGTAAATGACTTATACACAGAAAACTACACAACACTGTTAAAGGAATTCAAAGAAGACTTACATAAATGTCAGAATAGTCCCTGTTCATGGATAGGAAAATTAAACTGCATTAAGATATCTATCCTATCCAAACTAATCTACAGATTTAATGCAATCCTAATAAAAACCAACACAGCATTTTTTACTGAATTGGAAAAACTAATTATGAAATTTATTTGGAAGGGCAAGAGGAGAGGCCCCAAATAACCAAAGACATATTGAAAAAGAGAAATGAAATTGGAGGAATCACACTATCCGTCTTTAAAATATACTACAAATCTCCTGTGGTCAAAACTCATGCTATTGACACAAGTATAGACACACTACCCAATGAAACCAAATGGAGAAATCTGATAGAGATCCTCAAATATACAGTCATCTGATATTTGACATGGCCACCAAACCTACTGAACTGGGAGAGAGTGGCCTCTTCAACAAATAGTGCTTGGAGAACTGGACATCCATATCCAAATGAATGAGAGAGGAACACCAACTCACACTTCATACAAAAATGAACTCAAGATGGATCAAATATAAGAGCCAAGAGCATATAGACATTATAAGATAATGTAGGGAAGCATCTACAGGAACTTGACATAGTAAATGGCTTCATAAACTTCCCACAAAAGCAGAAGAAGTGAAAGAAAAAGTAGATAAATGGGATCTCCTCAAAAGCAAAACCTATGGCACCTCTAAGGAGCTGTCAAAAAGTGAAAAGACAGCCTACCCATTGGGAGAATATATTTGGTTACCATACATCCGATTGGAACCTAATATCCAGCATGAATAAAGAAATTCTATATCTCAAAAATATAAAGACAACCCATTTAAAATATGGTCAAGTGATTTGAATAGACACTTCTCCAAAGAAGAAATATAAATGGCTAAAAAGCACATGAAAAGATGCTCAACATCACTAGCTATTAAGGAAATACAAATCAAAAGTACAAGGAGATACCATCTTACACCCATTAGACTGGTGGTCATCCACTGCTGGTGGGAATGTAGAATGGTCCAGCCATTGTTGAGGACATTTTAGTGGTTCCTCAAAAAACTACCTACAGATCTGCTATATGATCCAGCAATTTCACTTCTGGGTATATACCAAGAAGAATTGAAAGCAAGGAGACAAACAGATATATGCACACCAATGTTCATAGCATCATTATTCATGACTGCAAAAAATTGGATTCAACATAAATGCCCATTAACAGATGAATGGATAAACAAAATGTGATATTTACATACTATGGAATATTACTCAGCTTTAAGAAGGAATATAGTACTTGCACATGGTATAACATGGATGAATCTTGAGAACCTTATGTTGGGTGAAGCAAGCCAGGCATTGAAGGATAAAACCTACATGACCTCTTTAATATGAATTAAGCAAATTGAGCAGACTCAGAGAGCTAGAGCCTGGAAGACAAGTTTACAGGAAATAGAAAGGGTGAAGAAGGTTGTGAGCCAATGCCCATTCGAGTGAAATCTACAATAAGGTGGAAGTGAGTAGTTGTGCAGCGAAGGGACAAGACAGGGTTGTAGTGATACTATTGGGTTAGGCAGTGTAAGCTTGATGGGGGTTAAGGTGGGTAGTATGTGTTGGATGGTCCATGGAACTTGGAGGAGGGTTGGGGGAGGGAGCAGGTGAACACTGGGCTTTATCTGGTATTTGGGTTAAACTACAATGTTGAGAAACCTCATATGGCAATATGACAAAGAAGGGTTACTGGTGGAATGTGTTGGATGGAGGGGGCATTAGGGACAGGGTGCACCTGGGACAGTCTTATAGAGAATGTGCTAGTGATCATTTTTCATAGTGTGTTGTATCATTGGGTGGAGACCCACATAATGAGTGGGAAGGAGTTGGACTCCTATCCTGCAGAAGACTGAAATGTTCTCAAACACAGGGGAGGGTGTCTCTTGAGAGCATGGGTGGTTCCCAAAAGGAGAGGACAGACTAATGTGTCAAGACCTCAGCATTGTTGCAAGTATCTATGAATCTTGTCCTTCAAGGTGTGAAGCCTAGCAGTCGCTGAGGTCCCCAAGGTGAGGGGGAGGGAGGAATACAAAAGATAGAAGGGGGTACTTAAGGGGCAATGGAAATGTTCTGCATGATCTTGCAATGATGGATACAGGCCATGTTAAAATTCATCAAAAATTTATAAAAGAGTAAGGTATGAAATGTAAACCATAATGTAAACCATTGACCATGGTTAGTAGATATGTTTCAATATTTGTACATCAGTTGTAACAAATGTACCATCCACATGTAAAAAGGTTATTAATACAGGAAGAGAGAAAAGAGGGGGGATATTAGTTATATGGGAGTCCCTTATATTCTGTATATGACTTTACTGTGACCCAAAACTTCTTTGAAGACAAAATGAAAAACAGTAATACACTGGGAAAGAAATAGAAGAAAATGCAACTGTACATAGAGGACAGTAGATATTACTGTGATGAAAGCCAAAACGTCAAAAAATTATTTTTTAGTTTTTAATTTTTTAATATTTTTCATTATTTTTTTAAATTTGTTTCTTTTTTTTACTATAGTTTTAGTTTTTCTAAATTATTATATATTTTATTTCTTATGTTTTAATCCATCATTATTTCATTTTCCTATCAATTGTATTTGGCAATATTCTTGGCTTCATATTTGAAGAAGTTTTGGATCACAAAAGGGTTACAACTCTAGAAGGGGAGGACCATTGATGTGGGGTGTCAGTGATGGGGGATACATGGGAGGAAGTTCAACTGGGCACAAATATACGGTATATAAATGTATCCAAATGTTCATGGGGCATTGCCACAATGAGTAGAGATTCACACAACTGAAGGAATATTGAATTCCCATCCTGGGGAGCTCTGTCACATTCTTTAATAGTACAGCAACAATCCCCCAAGTACAGGTGCAATGACTAGTGAAGAAGGATGATCGATTGATGGGCCCTTGATATTGATGACTATGCTTATGAGTCATTACTCTTGAAATTGCAGCTTAGCCTAGTGTTGTAGGGTGCTTAAGAGTTACCTACTGGGAGCATCCTTGTTGCTCAAATTTTGCCTCTCTCAAAGCCAAAGTCAGCATGTAAATGCATTACCTACCCCTCCAGCATGGAACTTGACTCCCAGGGATGAGCCTCCCTGGCACTGAGGGATTATTACCAAGCACCAGCTGGTGATGCAACTGGAAAAAGACCTTGAATAAAAGGAGGAAAATGTAATGGCAAATGAGTTTATATGGCTAAGAGACATCAAAGTGAATCACGAGGTCATCAAAGAGGTAACACTTATGAATATCTCAGTAAGATATCATAGACTGCCAAAGTAGATACTACCCCAAATAGTAGGGCTCCTGAGGGCTCTGGAGATACCCAGGTCCTATGGTCATGGCAGATAGCTCCAAAGTTTGGTGCCTTGCCAGTGGGCCCTACTTTGGAGTTTGTGCTCCCAAGTATGACAGAGTTGGACTCAGATGTGTCTTCTCTACATATGCCTCTTCTCTCCCTTTTATTTGAACCTATAGTTGGTGTTGGAGATGATAAGTTTATGTCCAAGAGACATGAATCTCTGGGCTGTCTATATGCGAGCTTGTCCCTGAGCCTCAGCAGAGTTGCAACACCTACTTTCCAGTTCATTGGACTCACCCAGGACTACTAAGAAAGGACGTGACAATGGACAACCACTACACCAAGGAACCGAGAGAGTCTAAAACTTCAAGCAAGAGAGTCCCATCATTCCTCAGCTATATGGGATTGAAATCTCTCTCAATTAAAGGTGGAGTGGGCCTCACCATCCTAGAATCCTCTGGATTGGGGAATAAAATAATTTAGGAGAGGGAAAAAGAGTTTTAATATGGGAGCATTTACAGGACTTGAAATTGTCCTGAATGGCATTGCAATGACAGATACAGACCATTATATATCCTGCCGTAACCTACAGAATTGAGTGGGAGAGAGTGTAAACTAAAATGTAAACTGTAATACATGCTTAGTGGCAATGCTCCAAAATGTGTTCTTCAATTGCAATGAATGCACCACCCTAATGAAAGAAGTTGTTAATGTGGGGAAAAGTGGGAGGCATGGAGAGTGGGGCATATGGGAATCCCTTATTTTTTATGTAGTAATTTATTTAATCTAAGTATCTTTTAAAAATAAATAAAAATATATTGGAAAAAAATGACAACACCAAAGGATACTGTAAAATTGATGTAGTTTTTGGAAGGGTGATATCTGAATAGGTGCAGTAAGATGTAGAAGGAAAGATTTGTTATTCAAATAATCAATCCAAAGCATCAACTACAATATCACTGTATTTAGAGGAGCTAAAAGGTCCCTTTTAAAAACATATAAAATGTATTTTAATTATATTCATAATTGATCTTTCAGTATAGAGCTGCAGCTTCAGTGTGGTTTTTAACTTCTCAATATCATTATAAAAACAAGCAGTCTCTGCCTGACATGAATTCCAAACTCATGGAAATAATTCATTTGAGTGAAACTAATAGAAGATTAATCTTGTTTAAACTATTTCAGAACATCAGACTAGATCTAGAAATATCCTGAGTTGTAGGCAGTCATCTCCATACAACAGAACTAGCCACATTGCATTTTAGCTGAATTAAATCTTCAGTTCAGGTGTTCAATGGACCTTAGAGTAACTGTCCTTTATTATGGGTAACTACACACACAGAGAGAGCTTTGTTTCACTCAGAATGTTACAAAACTAAGACTTGGAAGAGTGAAGACATAACTGAGCAGAGAACTGGAGAAAGATCATTCCTTCCAGAGGGAACATCTACAGGTAAGTGTGCCTGAGGCAGGAGCAAAGAGGATACTGGGACCAGAAGGAGGTGATGAGTAGGAAAATTCAGGATGAAGATGAAACATAATAATTCTGAATGGAAAGCATTGGAGGACAATGGGAGGAGTTTAATTTGTCTTTGGAGCCATGGAAAAACTTAAGGTGTCATTTGTCTTGATTGCATAAGGTATATGGGCTGCTGGACTTAGGATGAACTTACGTCAAGTGAGGGAGGAAGCAAGTTAACCAGGTCAGAGACTGTAGCAACAAACCAAATGATGGGTGATGGGGTATGTCTCAGGGTGGTAACGGTATAATTTATAAGTGATTGATTCCTGGATATATTTTGAGAACAGAGGAAAAATAATTTTCTGAGATATTTTATGTGGATGTGAGAAAAAAAAAATGAATCAAGAATCACCTTATCATATTCAGATCAATGGGAACAATGAAATGACCATTAACTGAGATGCAGAAAACCCTGGGAGTAAAACGTTTGAGTGGATGCCCAATAGTGGCTAAAATAGTGAATTATAAAAAACCTATAAAAATAAAATATAATGATAATAAACATCACACATACCCAAAAAGAAATGTGAAATTTCTGAGTTTTTGGAAAAATCTCCTCACCTGAGTTCTCCTTTAATAATGCTTATAAATACAATGAATTTCTAAATCAATGTCATTAAAGTGTCAAAGACAGGAAAGGAAAAATGAAAGGAAAGCATTGTGATACATGAGTAACAACAAATTCAGACCAACTCCATCTACTGGAGAAAGATCTCAAAGCAAAATGTGACACTAGGATACAGAGTCAACTGACGTCCTATCCCCACCAAAGATATCTAGGTCAACAAAAAGAAAGGAGTAATGTGAGTTTTAATGTAGGTAGAAGGATAATCTGAGTGGGAATAAAAATAGAATAGCAATTAGCAGTGAAGGAGATTATAACTATGTGGGGATAACAAAAATTGATTTTTAAAATGTGGGAAAAAAAACAAGGACAGATGATGAAGAAAGGAATAAATTAGAGAGAGAAAAGAGAAACAAGGCCAGGAAATAAAGAAAGGAGAAGTTAAGAAGGGAGGAATTACAGAAGAAAAGAAAAGAGTAAAGAAGAAAAGAAAGGAAATGCACAAAAATTTGTGGTATGATATTTTATTGGGAAAAGGAGAACTACATGGAATGATGTGTGGAGATAAAAGACTCATTCAGAATTTTTTCAGGATGTGATATGCCATGTTTCTTGACAACAAATAAACGATTCCTGAGGAGATCTTGTTTTGAATCAGGATTTTAATGAAAATGTTATCACCATTTTTGGACAATCTTAATACCTGAATGACAAAAAATCAGAATTTGACAGCACTTAGGATGACTCTGCTCTGAACTCCACAGAACCCTCAAAAACAAGTTATAAATATTTATGCATCCTCATTTTAATGTCTCACCCTAAAACTAAAGTATACCTCCAAAAATAAAAATAAAATAAAATAATTTTTTTTTGGTGACAAACTTAAAAATGATGGGATGTTGCAGTGTATTAGGAAACACAGTGAATATAAAACAACCAGAATTTGCTCCCAAGTAGAACATGATGATATGAAATAAATACTGGAAGGAAAGCCATTGAATCCAATATTTTCATGCTGCTCATTTACTAAACATGAAGTAAGATAAAATTTTGACCTAGTACACTCTTAGAGAACACATTGATAAATTCTGTCAATTACCAATAGGAGAAAGGAGGTATATCTTTATTTGGAAAAGTCATTCATTTTAATTAAATGCTAAATATTAAAAACAAGAAAATATTTTGGATATTTTCCAGTTAACATTTTTTCTAATGCAATCTGCATGACCTTGTTTCTCAGATTATAGAATAGAAGATCCAGGGTTGGGGATAACACCATGTAAAGCACAGATATCAATAATTTCAGTGAAGGTGAAGGTTTGGCATTTTTTGCTAAATATGTAATAATCCAGAAAACAGGAAGAGCATAACTACAATGAGGTGGAGAAGGCAGGATGAAACAGTTTTTATTCTGCCCTTTCAGATGGGATCCTTAAAAGAGTGGAAAAATGTGAACATAAGAAGTAACCTTTAAAATAAAACAAATAAAAGCAAAGCAACAGCTAAGAATAATAAATTCATCTTCTAAAATATGTTCCCCAGAACAAGCAAGTGTAAGCAGTAATGGAACATCACAGAAGAACTGACTAGCTATGTTGGACCCACAGAACCTGACAGAGAATGTACCTGTTACATGAATGGAGACATAGACACATCCACTGAGCCACAATGTTGTCACCATCTGTACACAGGTGCCTCTATGCATAATGCCTTCATAGTGTAGAGGATAGCAGAGGCAGCATAGTGGTCATAGTACATTACTGTAAGTAGAGCAAACACTGTACCAGCAAAAACATTAACAAAATAAAAACCTGTGAGGTGTGTCCTAGGAAAGAGATTGAATGGTTGTTGGTCAGAGAGTTCATGATAGATTAGGGTACAGTGGCAGAGATGTAGCAAATATCAATCAAGGACAAATTCTTCAGGAATAAATACATGTGTACTTGGAGATGCTAGTCAATGGTTGTGATAATGATAATAAGGAGGTTCCCCATTACTGCCGAAGGTAAATGAGGAAGAAGCATGTGGCATAGAGTCTTTGAAGCATCCAGTTATCATGGAATCCCTTGAGCAAGAAGTCTGTTTTGATGGTCCTGTTGATAAAATTCAGTCATGCTGATTCTTCACAGTGAAAATAGTAAAACAAAACAAAACACACTTTCATTCACACATTCTCATCTGTTCTCTTTTGCCAGTGTCTTAATGTTTTTTTTGTTGTTTTTGTTGTTATGAATGGTGTCCTTAGTGTTAGAGATCCAATATGGAATAATTCCAACATGTATAATATGTTTCCTTTTAAATATGTGCAAGTAATTACAATAATATGAACATTAATAAATCTGTGATTTGGGCTACTTCATTTGATGTGTCTTTGCAATCTGGAAGGCAGTGGTAAGGTTTTGGAGCATACTGTAAATATATCAGAGCAAAATTTCTTTACTAAAATGATCAAAAAGTAATATGCTCTCCTGTCCTAAAAGTTTTATTTTAATTTTTCAAAAAAATCCTTAGATATTCATGGTCTTTCTCTTAGTACCCAGAAGAAAATATTTCAATTTCCCCCAAATAGCAAATGTTCTATATGTTTCAGAGCTATGTACAATGATACAGGAAAATTGGCTGACAAAATAATGAAAAATATATTGGTATAACTTAGGTAAATCTATCCTTAAAAACTCTTTACATATGTATAGATTAATATAAATTTAGTATATATGTGTATTAAATGTTCATGTATGTACTTATTTTTGAGAGTGCTGTTGGAAAAGAAATCCTAATTTCATATCTAATCCCACTCTTTTCATTCCTTAAAAGGGTGGTGGGCTTTGATTTCTATGAATAACAGTGATGGAATTAGTATTTTAATTACTAAGTAAAAATAGAATGAGAGGATCAGAACCTGATCAGAAATTTTATGGTGTTTACATAGCAAATATGATCTTTCTAGCTGGTGGGAAAAATACATATACATCTGATAAATAAGTTTGTCAGATATTGACTTGGTAAAATGTATTGAATTGAATTAATTTGAAAATAGGCCTAAGTATCAAGCATGAAGTCATGGCCTATCTTATCTTCCTTAATTTGGAGAGAAGGGAGAAAATGGAATAAACTATCCTACATGATATATTTTTTAAACTAGAGCATGTCTTTTCCTACTTCTCTGCTATCATCAGGGATAACACCAAGTGATAAACCCAGTGTATAAGGAAGTTCTCACTCATGAAAGACTGAAATTGACTCACCATTTAGAAATCCAAAGGCTTTCTCAATCCCACCTTTCCCTTAAGGGCATTCTTTACACAGTGCATATCTGGAGGTAGAGGTTGAAATAATACTATCCATTTTCATACTCACAAAGCAGCCGTTCTTGAGAAATTGGGCCTGGATGAACAGGATTGTATTATATTACCAGTGTGCCTTCCAAAAGTCAATAAAGTACCAATTTGCATTTCCTCTCCTCTTCCTAGTTTAGATTTAAGTGATCATAAGAATGTGGGCATTTCCTGAAGTGCAGTAGTGACTAATTAGACTGGCCCCTAAGTGACCAAAAAATGGTGGTGAGTGGCTTGTTTCCTTGTGAGGCCTTGGACATCTTGGGATATGAAGCTCAAGGACCCCTGACTTTGATTCCAGTGCCATGTGTTATGCATACTAATTTTCATGAATCAAATTACATAAAAGAGGAACAACACTCAGGTGCTGGTCTTCTTTGGATGGTGAATTGTTACTGCCATTTTGATAAGCGCTTCTTTAAGATCTGAATTCAGGTATCTTTATGACCTGAATTCAGGAATTTATACCT
>JAQZBX010094884.1:0-11973 GCA_029593785.1 Cabassous unicinctus | reverse complement strand
TTTTGTTTTCTGAAGATTTTCTGTATCATATTTTGTATGCACATTTTCAAAGAATGTGTCATAGGGTTTAATATATAATAATACTTAAGAGCATAGGATCTGAGTAAGACAGTACTGAGATTAAATTCAAATTTGTCACTTACAGTGTGAACTTGAGAAAGTGTGACCTAATTTAAATTTCAGTTAAAAGAGAATATTAGAGGTAGTATTAGAATCAAATAATAATCTTTGTAAAAATCTTAGTAGTATTAAATAATAATACATGTTAAATATCATAAACATTTTTAACACTGTAATATCTGAAATCATAATGGAACTACATATTGATCTATTTTTTTGAGATTTAAAAATAATGAACCATAATTTATTTGTCCCTGATATGATAAAGAGTGCTCTGGTTGATGACTGGAATGGTAGTTCTCACAGTTTGGAATGGGCCAAACCTCCTTGGCCATTCCTTATTTCTTTCTTCTGGTTTTCTGATCTCTATAAGGCTTATGGTTCCAAGGCATTGGAGATTACATCATCCAAATGCTACTTTGATTTTCCCCTCACAAGTCCTGTTTGAAGGTCAAAGAATCACTTTACAATGAATCTGAGGTTAACAAAATAGACATCCAGAATCTGAACAAAGTTAAAATAAATGGCTGTATTTGTTCAGAAGAGATATTATAGCAGAGTGGTTAAGAGCAGACTCTGGTGTTAAGTATTTGATTTGATTATGATCTGGGCAAGTTATTTAACCTTTTTATGCTTAATTTGCATTTGTAAAATGGTTAAAATAGTTTTGTTAATATATGTTAAGTGCTTATAGCAGTCCCTGGCACAAAGTAAACATTATATCAGTGGTTTTAAAATGGAATAAATAGTGACCCATGTTGATCCAGCTTACAGTTTGTGCAGATTACAGGTGATATCTCTTCTAGAAATAGCAGAAACCTCATTCTATCTGGATCAGGTCTTCTATGGATCTTGCACTATCCTCAATTCTTTGTCACATAACTTTCTCTATGAATGTCATTAAAGGACATTATTGACTTTTAGGGACATTATTCAATCTCTGGAAGTCCTAGAGACAACAATGTTTCAGATAATGTGGAAAGACTTTGGACTTTAGAGTCAACAGAATAGTGATTGAATTCTGTCATATCAGTTTATGTAACAATGCATACATTTCACAATCTCCAAAATCATATTTTAATCGTAAAGTAAAATGATATAATAATATATAGATCCTAGGGCTATATTAAGAAATGGATGAAATAAAATGTGCAAAGTATCCAGATGAGAGTCTGGTACTCAATAGGTGTTTAATAAATGTCACTCTTTGCTATCTCCCTCACTTCTTCATCAGTCTCATTTTTGTCTGACTTTTAAAATATTCTATGATTTATATTTACCATTCAATTGAATGTAGACAAAATGTCAAATTTTTCAGCTGACATGAAATATACCACACATTGGTTAGATTAAACAACAGGAAAATTGGCTCAGTTTTGCATACTGGAAGTCCAACATCAGAGTGTCAGGAGGACATGCTTTCTCCCAGAGTCTGTAGCCTTCTGGTGCTGGATTTTGACAAATTCTTGGGGTTCCTTGACTTATAGATGCATCACACCAATTTCTGCCTCTGTTTTCATGTGGGAATCCCTTTCTCCTCAACCTTTTCCTAAGTTCTGGCTTCTACTTTGGTGTCCAAATTCCTTATTTTATAAGAACTTCAATACTTTGGATTAAAACATGCCCTCATTCATTTTAGCCACATCTTAACTAATAACGCCATCTTCAAAGATCCTAGTTATAAATGGGCTCAGACCCATAGCCCTGGTCTTTAGGATTTGAGCATGTCTTTTGTGGGTGACATGATTCAATCCTCAACATTATCTTAGGAAGCCATGAGGAACATTCAGAATATTGAGAGTAAATCGACTAAAATTAATGCTGGATGGATGAGATTAACTCTCTGAAAAATTCACCTCACAGGTTTAAATGTCTCTTAAGACAAAATCCAACAAGAAAGACCACAAAAAATTTAATGACATTTTTGTGACAAATAAAACAATAAAATAATAATTGGAGAGAAAACTCTCATTTATTGAATACAATGCAACAGATACTATGCAGGCTGTGTCTTATTTAAACTTTATAATAGTCTTACAAAATAGGTACTTCTATTTCTGCTTCCAAGATAATTAACTGAAGTTTGGAAATTTAACTGTTTCCCAAGGACACAAGCTAGTGAATGCCAGAGGTAAAATTTGAACCCATGTTGTTTGGATCCAGACCCTACTTTTTTTCAACAATTTCTAGTGGAGATATCTAGGCAATAAATAAGTACACATAATAATCAAGATAAATTCTTGCAGTGAAAAGTGCTAAAAATGAATGAAACAAGTGATGAAATAGACAGTGACTCAGAGACAAGGGCCACTTTACATTGGGTGTTCAAAGAGATCCAAGAGAGAATTGGCAATGTTTATCTAATCATGTCCAGGTGTGAAAGCAAACAAGTTAAAGACAGGAGTAAAACCACTAGAGGTATTTGTAGTCATGAGAAGGTGAATTTTATTTGACCTGGATGAATATCATTCTCCACGCTCATCTATTCTGACTCAAAGTTCACCAACAATCATAACTGTATTATTATAAATTCAGCTCTACAATGAAATCAGGATAAAGATAAATAACACAATTCTTCCAGCAACATTCTTTTTCTAGAAAACTTTGTGTATCCTTTGTGGTAGTCTCTCTCTTGGTAACTCTTTGATGCAGTTCACAACACAAATCTCCACTTTTCCTCTTCATGGACTAATTTTCTTTCAATCATGACAACTTTTTCCCCATGTAAATGTCCTGTATTCACTTAGAGCCGCTGAGCTAAGATGATTGGTAGAAGAAAAGTTATCTGTTTAACCAAATTTACACCAAATTCTAATTAGCCTTTTCATGGTCTACAAGGTCCTGCACAATTGCTCCCCACCCAAATACACATCTCTATGACCTCATCTCTCCCCACTCATCCATGTTCACTGTGTTCCATTCACAATGGCTTCATTCTGGTTTCCAGACCTTTGTGCTGCTTCTTCTCCCTTACTGAAATGCTTCTCTTCTAGATCTTCACATTGCTGATTTGTCCTTACTCAGTTTACATTTCAAATAAATTATCCAAGGTCACAAGCTAATGAATATCTGAGGTAGGATTTGAAGCCATGAAGTTTGGCTCCAGAAACCAAATTTTCAAACACTTTCAAGTGGAGAGATATAGGTGAAAAATAAGTAAACATATAAATAATCAAGATAAGTTCTGAGTGTAAAAACTGCTAAACATTTAGTTTTCTTTTTACAAAAGTTTTCCTTAACCATCCATTGTAAAAATATCTTCTATTTCCTTGAGTTACTTTCAATCACATTATCCTGTTACATTTTCTCTACATAATTTTTACAATCTGATTCATGTGTTTATTGTGACTCTTTGTAGCAAATGGACGATCAACTTCATGAATGCAGAGGCATTGTCTTATTTAGTTGGCTACTCCATCACTAGAACCTACAGCAATGGTTCGCACAGAAAAAAAAAAAGCTTAATAAGTATTTCCTGAATAAATGGTCATCATATCCATTTAACTTTCTGAAGAGTAACTGCTTTTGTAAAAAAGGACCTTTGTTAACTGGAATGCTTCTGAAATTGTTGACATTCCAGCCCTGGTGTTAACTGAAATGGAAAACTTAAGTCATTTTGGAATATAAACCAGGGTTCTTAGTGAGGACTCAGAATCATCTCTAATTATTTTAATTATAATGGCTTTATTATAAACAATTAAATACTTTTAAGACTCTTTAAAAGTGCTGGAGTCAGAGTCAATATTCAGTGATGGGGGACTATGTGGAGAAGGGTGCATCTGGGCCATGCTTATATGGCATATGAATATGTTCAGGTGGTCACGGGGTGTTGTCTCGGTGGTGGAGACCCACACAATAACTGAAAGAATATTGAATTCCCATCCTGGAAAGCCCTGCTACATTCTCTAATAGAATGTCAATATTCCCTAGAGCACATGGGCAGTGCCTAGGAGGACAGACCTTTATGCCAGGCCCTTGATATTGATGGTTGTACTTATGAACAATGTTCTTATGAAATTGACAATTAACCTAGTAATATATGTTGCCTAAGAGTTACTCCTGAAAGTCTCCTTGTTGCTTAAATATTGTCTCTCTCTAAGCCAAACTCAGCATATAAACTCACTACCTCCGCCATCTCCCCCACATGGGATATGACTCCCGGAAATGAGGCTCACTGGCGTGGAGGGATTATTACCAAGCACCAACTAGGCATGAATTTGGAAAAAGACTTTGACCAAACTGTAGAAATATTAAATACAAATGAGTTTTTATGGCTAAGAGATTTCAAAATTAGTCAGGAGGTCATTCCATAAGTTATGCTTATGCAAGTCTCAGGAGGATCTCATTGACTGCCACAGTAAACAGTGCCTCAAACTGCAGGGCTCCTGAGGGGTCTAGAAATATCTAAATATCACAGGTGGAGCAGGCAATCTCAGGAATTCAACACCCTGTCAGTGGACCATACTTTGATATATTTGCTCCCCAATGTAACAGAGTTAAACTCATTTATAATTTCCCTACAAATGACTCTTCAGCACCTTTTATTTGAACCTTTAATTAGCACTATACTTGTTAAATATGTGTTCCAGAGACTTAAATCTTCAGTCTGTTCAAATGCCAATTGAGCCCTGAATTTCAGCAGAGGTGTAATACCTACTCTCCAGTTCATTGGACACTCCCAAGACAACTAACAAAAGGATGATAATGGACAACATCCATCCCCAAAAACAGAGTATCTACAACTGCAAGCAAGACAGTTCCATCCATCTGCCCCATGGATCTAAGCCCCCTCTCAGTCAGAAACAGAGTGGACATCACCATCTCAAAGTCCTCAAGAATGAGGAAGAACAAAAATAAAGGAGGAATGCAAGTATGGACTAAAGCAGACATTATTATTCTAGAATAATATCATTGATATAAAGGCAGTGGCCACCAGAAGTTCTGAGGGAAGGGAAAGGGAAGAATAGGTTTTATACGGTGCATTTTTGGAACACTGGAATATTCTTGCATGGCATTGCAATGAGGGATACCAGGCCATTATACACATTTTCAAAACATATAAAATTGTGTTGTGCCAAGTGTAAACTATAATGTATATTATAGACCATTATTATTAACAATGCTTCAATATGTACTCAACAATTGTAACAAATGAAACACACTAATGAAAGATGTTGTTAATGGGGAAAAGTGGGGGAGGAGGAAAGGGTAGGTTACATGGGAATCACCCTATATTTTCGATGTAATATTTATGTAACGTAAATCTTCTTTCACAAACAAACAAACAAAAACCCTGGGGTGGGGGGAGATTGAGCTACAGGGAACCACATTCAGAAGCCCACCTTACATTACTGTCCTGCTAAGTGAGCTGCAGCTGCTGACACCACAGCTGTGCTGCTACTGGCCAAACAGGAAAACTGCTACCTTTTCCTTTGATTTCAGAATGATTTAGAGTTCTGTTGAGCCCTCATCAGTAATCAGCCTCTTATCACTAATTTCCAACTTAAAGATTTGCACAGATGTACCTGGTTGGCAAAACCAACCAGTCATATGTCTGCACCCTAGCAGGAGAGCAGACTGGGAATTTAGTTTCTTAGTTTTTATGTTTGGAAAATGGATTCACACATTAGGAAATTAACAAAATTAGTGGGATGCCTTCAAAACAATTTTAGTAGCCATACACCACTTATGTTCAGTAAAGTCATAAGAACATATATAATTTACTCCATAGGTAGTTTTTTTTTTATTTCTACAATACTGATTTTAGCCCTACCCATAGGGTAAAATGGCAGACTGAAAGGACCCCAAGGAAGTTGGGGAGTAGGAAAAGTATCGCAGTTGATGCTATAGAGAGTAATAGGCATAAACTCTTGTAATTTTTACAGAATACCTGCTGTGCAAGGCATTTTGCTTAATGCTGAATTAGAAAGACACATGAATAGAATAGTCTTTAACCTTCTGGAACTAGAACAGTATAGCATATGATTTGTTAGCCATTCTCAAGAAGTTCTTCCACCTTGATATTGAGATGTTTGGTCAGATGCAAGCCTCCTCAATTACAAATTGCTTTTCTTATTTTGTTTACTGTCCTTGTAAAAGGATTTTAAGTACAATCCAAATCGCTTGCCAAGGTCTGTACTGCTCTCAGTGTTTATTTCTTATTCATCTCTTAAACTTCAGTTTGTTCTGTTCTGTCCCTTTTGTATTTACCCTCCAATACACTGACATTTCAGTGTCTTAAACTTGCTGAACATTTTTCAAATTTAGTCCTTCCACATGTAACAGCACTTCCCATGGTAGCAATAACTCATCCTTTGAGTCTCCACTTAATATAATCTGTATAAACTGCTTTCTTTGCCTGCCTTATTGAAATGTAAATTTTTTCCTCTGATTTTCTGTCATAGTTCTCTGTTTTCTTTATAGAACTTATCAGACAGTAACTACTTTTAAAAGTCATTTATTATCTATTACAAGCATATATGGTCTATGCAGGCAGGGTATTTATTTAAAATTTTCTCTTTTATTAAATATTGTATCCCTAGCTTATAGCATAACATCTGGTACATTATAGGTTCTCAATTATTTTAATAATGTATATTTGGATAAATATTAGTTATTACATCTAAATTGGAGATTAAATTCTAACTTATCTGTGGCAGTTTGAGATGATTTTATGAATCCCAAAGAGAGAAAGATTATGTTTTTTAACTAATCTGATCCTGTTGGTGTGATCCCTTTGATTGTATTAAAAATCTGTTGAGGGTCCTATGATTAGATTTCTCAATAAGATCAATTTAGAGCTTTTGATTAGACTATATCAGTGAAGCATGACTCAAGTTGAGTCTCTGTATCCTTGCTAGGTATAGTATAACCCCAAAGACACAAAGAGAGATACAAACAGACACAGAGGAAAAGGAAGCCACCATTTTTGATCCTGCCCTTGTGAGAAGAAGACTAGAGGATAGCTTAAGCACAAAGACCCCAGAAGCTTGACCCATGGAGCAACTTAAGAAGAGACAATCATAGCCTGGATGCCCACAACTGAGCTCAAACCTTGTCAGAGATTGGTGACCATCTTGCTTCAACACATGGTATCTGTTGAAAGCACCTCTTATCATGCCTTGATTCGAACTTTTCTTGGCACGATGGAATTGTAAATTTTACTGCAAATAAATTCCTCTTTATAGAAGTCAACACATTTCTGGTAATTTGCATTGGCAGCACTTTGGCAAACTAAAACAATATCTAACCACATTTAAAGACAAAATTAATTGAGTATTAAATAAAAAGAAAAAAAAGTATGCGACAGTAAAATGGGAAAATAAGTGACAAATTTATCTATTTTTTTTTTAATTTACAAAACTCTTATGCTATCCAAAACCTCTTTTCTTTTTTTCAATATATATTTTTTATTTTTTTAAAGATACTTCGATTTCAAAAATGTTGCACATAAAAATAGAGATTCCCATATGCCCCACTCTCCATACCTCCCAAACCCTCCCACATAAAGAACATCATTCAATAGTGTGGCACGTCCATTGCAATTGATAAATGCATTGTGGGGCATTGCCATTGAGAATGGACCACAGTACACATTGTAGTAGTTTACACTCTTTCCCAAACAATTCTGCAAGTTATGGGCAGATATATAATGGCATGTATCTGTCATTGCAATGCCATTCAGGATGATTTTCAAGTCCTGAAAAACCACCCTCATTATACCTGCCTTTCCCTCCCCCTGCACCCAGAGTGTCCAGTGGCCACTGCCTCCACATCAATGCTGTAATTTCTTCCATTGCTAGAATCTCAACAAGTCTATTGTAGAATACCAGTAAGTCCACTCTAGTCCATAATTCATTCCCCAGTCCTGAGGATTCTGGGATGGTGATGTTCACTCCAATTCTGATTGATAGGGGACCTCGATCCCATACAGCTGATGGATGGGACTCTCTTGCTTGCAGTTGTAGGTTCTCTTGTTTCCTTGGTACGATGTTTGTCAACCCTTGACTCCTTGTTAGTTGTCCTGGGTGTGTCCAATGAACTGGAGAGTAGGTGTTGCAACTCCGCTGAGGCTCAGGGTCCAGCTAGCACATGGACTGTCCAAAGATTCAAGTCTTTTGGATGTACACCTACCATCTTCAGTACCAAGAATAAGTTCAAATAGAAAGGACAGTGAGCCATGTGTAGGGAAGCCAGTACTGAGTCTAACTCTGTCACTCTCAGGAGAACAAACTCCAAGTAGGGCCCACTGGCAAGGCACCAAACTCCAGAGCTATCTGCCCTGACTATAGGACCTGGGTGTCTCCACAGCCCTCAGGAGCCCCACTATTTGAGGTAGTATCCATTTTGGCAGTCTATGAGATCCTGCAGAGATTTGTATAAGCATTACTTCTAAGATGACCTCCTGACTCACTTTGAAGTCTGTTAGCAATATAAACTCATTTGTCTTTACCTTCCCCCCCCCCTTTATTCGAGGCCATTTTCCAATTGCATTGCTAGTTGGTGCTTGGTAGTAATCCCAAGGTGCCAGGAAGGCTTATCTCTGGGAGTCATGTCCCACACTGGGGAGAAGGTAATGCATTTATATGCTGAGTTTGTCTTAGAGAGAAGCCACATTTGAGCAACAAAGAGGCTCTTAGGAGGAAACTCTTAAGTACCCCACAACACTAGGCTAAGTTACAATTTCAAGAGCAATGGCTCACAAGCATAGTTATCAATATCAAGGGCCCATCAATGGAACATTCTCCTTTGCCATTCATTGCCCCTGGACTTGGGGGACAGTTGTTACATTAGAGAATGTGACAGAGCTCTCCAGGAAGGGAATTCAATATTCTCTCAGTTATTGTATGAATCTCCACCCACTGTGACAATGCCCCATGAACATTTGAACACACTTATATACCTTATATGTATGTCCAGGTGAACTTTCTCCCATGTATCCCCTATCACTGACATCCCACACTGATGATCCACCCCTTCCCCAGTTGTAACCCTTCTGTGATCTAAAGCTTCTTCAAAAATGAGGCCAATAAAATAGCCAAATATAATTAATAGGAAAATGAAATAATAAATA
This sequence comes from Cabassous unicinctus, assembly GCA_029593785.1. Classification (NCBI taxonomy): domain Eukaryota; kingdom Metazoa; phylum Chordata; class Mammalia; order Cingulata; family Chlamyphoridae; genus Cabassous; species Cabassous unicinctus. The sequence goes on along the minus strand of JAQZBX010094884.1, from coordinate 2,780 downwards.
TAAGAAATAAAATACATAAAAATTTAAAGAAAACTAAAAATAAAATAATATTTTAAAATTGGTATATTAAAAAATAATGAAAAATATTTAAATAATTTTGACACTGACTTTCGTCACTGTAATATCTTTTGTCTTGGAAGTCCAGTGACATTTTCTTCCATTTATTCCCCAGGGTCTTACTTTTTTTTTTTTTCACTTTGTTTTCAAAGAAGTTTTAGGTCACAAAAAAATTTCATGCAGATTTCAGGGGACTCCCATATACTCATCATCCTTTCCCTTCCCCCCCTTCCCCCTTCCCACTTTTTATATGTGGATAGTACATTTGTTACAACTGATACAAATAGTGAAACATAGCTACTAACCATGATCAATGATTTACATTATCATTTACACTTTAGACCATACACTTTTATAATTTTTTATGATATTTATCATAGACTATGTCCATCATTGCACGATCATGTAGAACAATTCCATTGCCCACTAAATATACCCTGTTCCATATATTCTATTCCTTCCTCCCCCTCCACTTGGGATCCATGGCAACCACCAGGCTTCACTCCTTGGATGACAAGATTAATAATTATTTGCAACAACACTGGTTTGTCCTCCCTTATTAGGAGCCTCCCATGCTCTTGAGAGACTCCTGTCCCTCTATTTGAGAACATATAAGTCTTCCTCAAGATGGGAGTCCAACAACCTCCCACTCATTATGTGGGTTTCCACACACTCATACAACACATTATGACAAAATGATCACTCACACATTCCCTAAAAGCCTGTCCCAAGTGTGCCCTATCCCGAATGCCCACCATCCAACACCCTAAACCAGAAACCCTTCCTTGTCATATTGCAATAAGAGAGTTCCCAACTTTGTACTTTCAACCACATACCTGCCAATCCCCAGTGTTCACCTGGTACCTCCCCCAATCCTTCCCCCAGTCCAATAGACCATCAAAACCACCCTCCCTACTCTACCCATCTCTCAAATCTGCACCTCACAACCCAATACTATCACTACCCTCCTGTTATATCCTTTCAATGCCCAACTACACACTTCCACCTTATCATAGATTACGCCCATATGGGCATTGGCTCACAACCTTCTTCTCCCTTTCTCTTTCCTATAAACCTATCTTCAAAACAATGGCTTTCTGAGTATGCTCAATTTGCTTAATTCATATCAGTGAGGTCATATAATATTTGTCCTGCAATGCCTGGCTTACTTCACTCAACATAAGGTCCTTAAGATTCATCCATGTTATTTTGTGTGTTAGCACTGTATTCCTTCGTACAGCTGAGCAATATTCCATTGTGTGTACGTACCACATTTAGTTTATCCATTCATCTGTTGATAGGCATTTGGATTGATTGTAACTTTTGGTAATAGTGAATAATGCCACTATGAACATTGGTGTGCATATATCTGTTTTTGTCCTTACTTTCAATTCTTCCGGTTATATACCCAGCAGTGGAATTGCGGGATCATATGGCAATTATATAGTTAGTTTTTAGAGGAACCGCCAAACTGTCTTCCACAATGGCTGGACCATTCTACATTCCCACAAGCAGTGGATGAAGGTTCCCACTCCTCCACATCCTCTCCAACACTTGTAGTGCTCTATTTTTTAATAGCCACCAGTCTAATGGGTGTAAGATGGTATCTCATTGTAGTTTTGATTTACATTTCCCTTATAGCTAGTGATGTTGAACATCATTTCATGTGCTTTTTAGCCATTTTGTATTTCTTCTTTGGAGAAGAGTGTTTTATAAAGGCTTGCCCATTTTTTAAATGGGTTGTTTGTCTTTTTATTTTCAAGGTGTAGGATTTCTTTATATATGCTGGATATTAGGCTCCTATCAGATATATGGTTGTCAAATATTTTCTCCCATTGAATTGGCTGCCTCTTGATTTTCTTTATAACCTCCTTTGAGGTACAAAAGATTTTAATTTTGGGGAGATCCCATTTATCTATTTTTCTTTCACTGCTCATGTTTTAGGCATGAAGTTCTTGAAACCATTTTCTATTACAAGGTCTTCTAGATGTTTCCATATATTTTTTTCCAAAATCTTTATGGTCTTAGCTCTTATATCTTTGATCCACCTTTAGTTGATTTTTATATAAGGTGTGAAATGGTGTCCTCTCTCATTATGTGACTGGTTTAGCAGCTTGTTTATATTTTTATATTCTTTAAAAATTGTGTAGAAAATCCCAGAGAATGTAATTAAGCAGAAAGTAGTGTTGAACATACTCCAGTTGCAAAATTCAAAATTAAATGCTGTAGTTAGAAGGGATAAAAGATCCAATGTTCTTTGCTCATGTTGAAGAAGAAAACTTATTCTTTAAAATACTGTTATAACTACTTCATGAGATGCTTTATTACGCTTAATACATGATATAAAAAAGTCAGCAGAGTACCCATAAAATCTAAAACATTTCTACTTTTTGCCATAACAAAACTCTCAAAATCTCAAGTACAACTAGTTTGGCCAGTTCAATACAATAGAATTAGATGGACAAATTCTGAATTGATGCTTTTCCTTTATAAAAGATTTCAGAAAAGAAGTTACATGGAAAGAATTCCCTCATAAACATGTAGTTCTATCATCTTAGTTAGATAAAGAATTTGTTTGCCTTTTTAATAAATTATCCTAACAAAGGAAGTTTTTTTTCTGTTTGCATCATGGAATTCCTTTAAAATAGATGCATAGTTCAAATGATAATTTTCTGGACTATTAAGAAGAGCCTGTGAAGAAAATGTTTATATTTATCTCCAAA
>JAQZBX010094883.1:0-11971 GCA_029593785.1 Cabassous unicinctus | reverse complement strand
ACATTGAATCTGTATATCAATTTGGGTAGAATTGACATCTTTATGATATTAATCTTCTGATCCATGATCATGGAATGTTCTTCCAATTATTTGGATCTCTTTTTAAAATTTCTTTTAGCAATGCATTGTAGTTTTCTGAATACAAGTGCTTTACATCCTTGCTTAAGTTTATTCCTAAAAATTTGGTTCTTTTAGTTGCTATTATAAATGGATTTTTTTCCTGACTTCTTCCCCAGATTGCACTTTACTAGTGTATATAAACACCTTTGGTTTTTGCATATTGATCTTGTATCCTGCCACACTACTGGAATCATTTATTAACTCAAGTAACTTTCTTGTAGAGTTTTTGGGACTTTCCAGGTATAAGATCATATCATCTGTGAACAGTAAAAGTTTTACTTCTTCCTTGCTGAACAGGATGCCTTTTATTTATTTTTCCTGCCTGATTGCTCTAGGTAAAACATCTAACACTATAATGAACAAGAGTGATGAAAATGGGCATCCTTGTCTTGTTCCTACCTCAACAGGAAAGCTTTCAGTTTTTTACCATCAAATACAATGTTAGCTGTGGATTTTTCATATATGGCCTTTATCATATTGAGAAAGTTTCCTTCAATTCCTACATTTTTGTCATATTTTCATCAAGAAATGTTGTTGTATTTTGTCAATTTCTTTTTCTACATCAATCAAAAGGATCATGTGATTTTTCTTTTTTGATTTATTAATGTGGTGTATTATGCTGGTTGGTTTTCTTGTGTTGAGCCACCCCTGCATGCCTGGTTAACCACTTGATCATGATGAATAATTTTTAAAATGTGTTGTTGGATTCAATTAGCAAGTATTTTGTTGAGGAGTTTTGCATACATATTCATTAGAGAGATGGGTGTGTAATTTTCTATTTTTCATAATATCTTTATCTAGCTTTGTTATTAAGGTGATATTTGATTCATAGAATGAGTTTTATAGCATTCCTTCTTCAATTTTTGGACAAGTTTGAGTAAGATTGGAATTAAATCTTTGAATGCTTGGTAGAACTTACCCGCGAAGCCATCTGGGTCTGGGCATTTCATTTTAGGGAGTTGTTTGATGATTGTTTCAATCTCTTTACTTGTGAATGGTTTGTTGAGGTCCTCTATTTCTTCTCGAGTCAATGTACGTTGTTTGTATGATCCTAAGAATTTTACCATTTCATCTACATGGTCTAGTTTGTTGGCATGCAGTTGTTCATTGTGTCTTCTTATGGCCTATTTTATTTCTGTGGGTTTAGCAGCTACGCCCCTGCTTTCATTTTTTATTTTATTTATTAGCATCTTCTCTCTTTTTCTCTTTGTCAGTCTAGCTAAGGGTTTGTTGAATTTGTTCATCTTCTCAAAGAACCAACTTTTGGTTTAGTTATTTCTATCTATTTTTTCATGGTCTCAATTTCATTTTTTTCTGCTCTGATGTTTATTTCATTTCTTTTAATTGCTTTGGGAATAGTTTGCTGTAGTTCTAGTTTCTCCAACTGTGTAGTTAGGTCATTGATTTTAGCTCTTTCTTCTTTACTAATGTAACATTGAGGGCTATAAATTTCCCTCTCAGCACTGCCTTCACTCCATCACATAGGTTCTGATATGTTGTGTTCTTGCTTTCATTCATTTTGAGATATTTATTGATTTCTCTCACTATTTTGACCTACTGATTATTTAACAGTGTGTTATTTGATTTCCATATGTTTGTGATTTATTTCCTTTTCTTCCTCTTGTTGATTTCCAACTTTATTCCATTGTTATCAGAGAAAGTGCTTTGTATAATTTTGAACTTGTTGATTTTACTGAGATCTGCTTTGAGACACAACAGATGGTCTGTCCAAGAGAAAAATCCATGAGCACTTGAGAAGACTGTATATACTGCTGTTTGGGGGGAAATGATCTGTATATGTCTATTAGGATTAGGCAAACTTTCTGTTTCCTTATTGATCCTCCCCCCAGATGTTCTGTCCATTGCTGAGATTGGTGTATTGAATTCTCCAACTATTATTGCAGAGACATCTATTTTTCCTTTCAGTTTTGCCAGTGTTTGCCTAGTATACTTAGAGGCATCCTGGTTAGGTGCATAAATATTTATGATTCCTATTTCTTCCTGGTGAATTGACCTTTTATTAATATATAATGTCCTTCCTTGTCTCTAATAACAGTTTTGCTTTTAAAGTATATTTGATCCTCTATAAGTATAGCTACTCCATTTTTTCTTTCTTTCTTTCTTTCTTTTTTTTGGTTACCGCATGCATGGAATATATTTTTCCAGCCTTTCACTTTCAATCTATTGGTATCCTTGGGTCTATGGTGAGTCTCTTGTAGACAGCCTATAGATGTCTCATATTTTCTAATCCATTGCACTACTCTGTGTCTTTTGATTGGGGAGTTTAATTCATTAATTTTCAATGTTATTACTGTAAAGGAAGTTCTTATTTCACTCATTTTGATGTCTGGGTTTTATCTGTCATATTTTATTTTCACCACTGTTTTTATACTTTGTTTTTTTTTACTAATATAATCTTCATTTCTAGACTCTCTTTCAAGACTCTCTCTCCTGTCTTTTCTTTTCAGGCTGTAGCACTCTCTTTAGTATTTCTTCCAAAGTTGGTCCCTTGGTTCCAAATATCTCAGTTTCTGTTTATCTAAGAACACTGTAAATTCACCCACATTTTGGAAAGACAATCTTGCCAGGTGTAAGATTCTTGACTGGTAGTTTTCCTCTTGCATTATTTTAAATATATTCTACCACTGCCTTCTTGCCTCCGTGCTTTCTGATTAAAAATTGTCACTTAAACTTATTGGGTATCACTTGTATATTGTACATTGCTTTTATCTTGCTGTTCTCAGAAATCTATCATTGGCATTTGACATTCTGATTAATATATGTCTTCAACTTGACCTATTCAGATTTATTCAGATGGGAGTATGTTGTGCTTCTTGGGTACAGATATCTATGTCCTTCAATAGGGTTGGAAAATTTTCTACCATTATTTCTTCAAATATTCCTTCTGCTTCTTTTCCCAACTTTTTCCATTCTAGGACACCCATGTCACATATGTTTGCACCTCACTTGACATCATTTAGTTCCCTGAGCCTTGTTCAATTTTTTCTATTCTTTACTTCATCTGTTATTTTGTATGTTCACTTTCAAAAGCCATGACTTCAGTCTCACTGATTGTTTCTTATGCCTCCTCAAATCCACTGTTACATGTCTCCAGTGTACTTTCTATTTCATTTATTGTGACTTTCATTCCCATAAGATCTGCTATTGTTCTGCATATTCTTTCAAATTCCTCTTTTTGTGCTAGAGTGTCTTCTTAATATCCTTAACCTCTTTAGCCATATCATTGAATTTATTAAGAGATTTGTTTGAACATCTATGATTAGTTGTCTCAAATCCTTTATGTCATCTGCAGAACTATCTTGTTCCTTTGACTGTGCCATATCTTCCTGTTTCTTGGTATGGATGGTAATTTTTGTTGGTGTCTTGGCATCTGGCTTCCTAGATGCATTTATTATGGGAGCAGTTTCCCTCTTTAGTTTAAAGATTTTTGCCTTTTTCCCTTGCTAGTTGTGTAGTAGAAGCCAAGGATGTAGTTGGTACTGTACACTGTGGAGTCTGAACCTTCCCACATTGCCCCAGGAGCCAATGAAGCTTCTCCTACCTTTCTTCTCTTCCAGGGGTAGAGAAAGAGCCACATATATATATAGCAACCTAAGCCATTCAGGCCAAGACCACCTGTAGTTGTCTGGTCAGACTGATGTAACTTCTAACCCCTTCCTCCCCTGCCTGGGGCAGAGATGGAGCTGCAGATGTGGGCATCATTCTATGCCATGTAGTCCAAAATTACCACAGTTGCACAGGTAAACTGATGTAACCACAGCTCCCCTCCTCTCCTGCCAGGAGTTGGGATGGACCTTCCAGAATACCCTTCAATCAATCCATGTGAGCCAAATGCACCTGCAGTTGCCCTGAGAGGCTGAGGGAGTAGTTTCCCTTCTGCCCTTTAGGGGGTGGGGATGGAACAACAGGCACCCAACTCTTCAGTCTGTGCAGGCTGAAAGTGCCTCCCATTGCCCAGAGAGGCTAAGGAAATACCAACCCCCTCCTCTACTATAATAGATTTAGGGTAGATCCACAGGCACCCAACAGTTCAATCCCTGTAGACCTTAAGTGCCTCTTGTTGTCTGGAGAGGCTGGGGAATCACCTGTCACCTCCTATCTTATTGTGGGGTGGGGGGAGATCCTCAGGCACCCAAGACTTCATTCTATGCAGGCCAAATGTGCCTGCCATTGCCCAGAAAGCGTGAGGAAACACAGCTCCCCTCTTATCCTATTGGGGGTTGGGGATGGAGCTACACATGTCTGAGTATCCATTCTGTTTGGGCTGAAAGCACCTGTAGTTGCCCGGAGAGGCTGAAAAAACACTAGTGCTCTCCTATCCTATGGGAGTAGGAGTGGAGATGGAATAGAAGACACTCCACAAACCAGTTCTATCAGGCCAAAAGTGCCTGCAGATGCCCTGAGAGACTGAAGAAACACAGGTCCACTACAATCGTATTGGGGTGAAGGGGAGGAGTTCTAGGTGTCCAACTATCCAGTCTGTACTGGCCAAAAGCACCTGCAGTTCCCTGGAGAGTCTTGTGCAGGAACCCCTGCTTCCTCCCTGCCAGAGTTGGGGCTGGAGCCTAAGCTAGGGCTGCAATCTGATGGGGGGAATGAAGCTGGTCCCTTCTGTCACTGTGATTTTCAATCAACCCCTCTTCCCCTCATGCCAGGGTTGGAGCTAAAATGGCAGCTACCAGCCTCTGTCTGAATTGCACACATTCAAACTTTAACTATTCTTAGGATTATACTTTAGCCAACCATATTTACTAAGCAGTAGCTGAAGTCAGTGCTGAACCATTTCTTCCTTCCCTGTTTTAGGAAAATGGAGCTTCCATCTCCAGCCACGGAATTGTTCCCAAGGCTGCTTGTGCCACCAGTGATGGATGGGCACTGGCCTCTGCAGCATGGAGTGCTCTACTCAGGAATTTTCACTGCAGATGTGCAGTCTCCAATTTCAATTCTTTCAAGGATGTTGCATGATGCTTTTCTGGTCTCCTGAGACCCCCTAACAGGTACTTTAGACAGCTCTGGTTAGATTATTAACTGCCTGTAGGATGAGCTGATGCTTGGAATTCCTTACTCAGCCACCATCTTGCCTCCCCACTCCCCCTGCATCACATTTAAGATGTGGAAATAAAAACTTGCTAATCAAGTTGCTTTGAGGAGGTAGTGGGGTAATATGTGCAGACATCCCACAGTGCCTGCTCCAAACTGTGAATCATTTTCTTTTGTTGTGCCATTCCACACTTTTTGAATTTTTTTCCAAGATAATTGCCTTCAAGTAACATGAATGTGAATGGATTTCATAAAGTCAGTAAGATTTTATAATAAATCTTAGATATGCTACTCAGCAGTACCCTTGGACTAAACTACTTTATTTCATGAGCCTCTTCATGTCTCTATTAACAAAAGGGAACTGGCAGCATGAACATCACCTCAGGGCTTTGAATAATGAATTTAATAGATATGAGCTGCTCAGCCCAATGGCCAGGCTCCACGACTATCTAGAAAACTGTTACTGTCTCCCTTCTTCCTTCAAGGTCAGGAAACTTAGCACTAAATTTACAAAGTGGCTCCTCTGGAGAGACATTCAATGTGCCTGCTATTGCCTTGTCTTCTTTCCTATGAGTGTCCAAGATGCCCTTCCACCTTGGCCTAGATACTTGACCATAAACTTGATGTAGAGTTTGTGTGCTCATTTTAAATGAGAGATGATGGTGTCTTTTAAATGCAGCTCCATTTAAAATAAAACTTTAACACTCAGAAACATGAAAAGAAATAAAAACAAAATAGAGTTATTATAGCTATTAGATTTTAAATGGAGTAGTGAGAACATTCAAGAGGATACTTTTATGTAAATCACAGCTAGATATCATAAAATTTCAAAGTAAGCAAAGAATCTACAATGTTCCTGAAAACCCTAAAGATCTCTGAACACTGTAAACAAAGCACAAGATAAAGTCATCAATAAACAATTTAATTTAAAGGATATTTTGGACATCCTAAATAGCAAGCAGTTGTAAACAATTTATGTAATCTTGCTTTTCATTAAAAACCCTTGCTGTGGAGCACTAGAAGGGACACAATTTGAGCTGATACTGGAATCAGTGCTCCCCAAATTACAACTTCTAAGATCCCAAATAAACACCTTTGTTGCCTTGTACCTAGCTCAATTTGTTATTTCTTTGCCAACAGAACTGAATTCAAATCTGCAATTAATAAATAATGTCATTCTGTACATGTTTATGTGTATTCAACATACTTTTTCAATTAAACCAAATTTTAATTTTAAAAACTTTATTTTTCTAGAATATTTAAGAAAGCCTTTAATTTGTTGTTATTGGTTGTATAAGTAAATTCATACCTCCATATCTGTGTCCAGATGAGTGTATTTGCCTACAAAATCCAACACTCATTTGTAGAGTGGTAATTTTTCAAGTGTGGATTAGAATTTTTATTTTAGTGTCTGATTCATTGTTCACTTTTTTCTTTTATATGATGAATCACCCTGAATTTCCATATACTATATATAGTATACTATGTATTTTTATTAAAATTTGATATAACTAAAATTCTATAAAATAATATAAATTGTGTTCTTACCTCAACATATTTTTCTGAATGATAACAGATGGTTTTATTTTAATTGTTTCAAGAGTTTCTCAACATTTTCTTCCTTATAAGGAAGCAAAATAAATAGTTAATTTATTAAATTATTACTTTAAGCTGGCCATAAAAAAGAATGCAAAAATTTTTATTCAAAATATTTAATATCTTTTCCTGTTATTTCCTAGAGTTACTGAAGTTATAGAAATAGAAACACCTATTTAGATTCTTAAAATGATACCATAGAAAAGATTAGCTATTATTAAGATTTGAGGGTTTTCCTCATCAATTTTTTTTCTATATGTGTGAGGGAGGGAGGAAATTAACATTCATCAACATATAAGTAAACATGGCAGGGCCCCCACAGAATTTGAGGAATGGAGTAAGTTTGTGATAATTTCAGTCCCAAAGTCTCCAATTGAGGAGTATGTTCAAGTTTACAAACTCTCACAGAATACTACTTAGATTAAAACAAAAATGTGGGAAATATTTTGAAATAATAAAAAAGTATGTAGGTTAAATGAAGCATGATGGAGAGATTTTAAAGGACAGAGTGATTAAAGTTGAAATATGAAGCCATATATTTTTCAAGTTTCTCCAAAAACATATTTGTTTTATTCACATGATTTCAGGAAGTGGAAGATTTTTAGTTTTGATATGTTTTACAAGAATTTGCTATCTTTTATATCTTACAAGTGCAAGTATTGGTTCATTAATCATAAAAATCACCTCTAGCTCAGTTGCCATGCACATCCCAGTCCCCTCTGTTTGCCTTGTATGGCCACAGGGAATAAGGTGGTGGAAAAACTCCTATTCATGAGTTTGGATGAAGTCAGTGATATGGACAAAACTTGACCTCTCACTTGGTCTCATATCCACCATTATCCAACACAGCATCATGTTTTCAAAGTTCACTTCCTAAACATCTTTTAAGTGTTCCATTTGTCATTTCTCTAGTTCAAACACTCCTATCTACTCACTCATTAACCACCTTATGGACTCCCCATAACTCATCTTTCTCTTTTACTACACCCCAATCTCTATCCTAAGAAAAACAAAATTAACTTCAAAAAACAAAAATACATATTTTATCACTTCTCTTGTTTACATAGGTTGTCTCTTCCCAATGCTCCTACAATAAAGGCAAACATCTTCAGTATGGATTACAGGGTCCAAATGTGTATTCACTTTCTTCTTTGGGTAACTTAGTATCCACTCCACTCCTAGTAACAAAGTAAGTAAGTACAATTCCAGTAAATCCTCTCTCCTTCCATTATTATTCCATTTGTCCAGACAGAGGAATTCTATGTTCTGTGATGGAAGTGAGAAAGTAAATTTTTATTTCACAACATCTCTGGAAAACATGACCTTCAGGAAAGACTGAAAGATATGGACTTAGGTCAATCAGCATATCCTATCCTCCAGCCAAAGTGATTAGTTCAGATATGAACGTGTGATCTTGTCAGTCCAAGCACAATGAGCCCTTGGAATTTTACTGGAAACATGGGACACTAAAACATCTTTTCCTCTAGAAGATATGGTAGGAGGATTTGAAGGCTAGATTTACTCTGGGCTTACTGAAGTCTTGTGGAATCAGTCCTGAGGAGAAAAGTACTATAGGACCCCGAATCCCGGAGAGTCTGGCCACTCTAGGAAGGCATAGTCAGGTGATATTGAAATTGAAACCAAGCAACACACAAAGCCTATAATTGTTAGTTATGTCAGAAGACCTTTTATTCCGATCCAGTTAATGTTTTCTGTTTTTTGTACTCAAAACATATTTACAGATAAAAGAGCCCTTACTTATCTTCCCCATCTCTTTTTCTAATATTTACACATTGTGGCTGATAATTTATTTCTGGATTTTAATACATACTACCCTTATTTCAGTTCCTTTTTACTCTTACCATAGCACCTATGCGTTTGCCCTTGTCTCTTCCTATGACACACTTTGCCTAATTAACTTTTTTCCTTCTCAAACCTTAGCTCAGCCATCACTTTTCTAGAGAAGCCTTCTGACTCTTTCCCTGTCAGGGCAATCTCTCCATTATAGGTTGTTATCAGTTCTTTTGTCTTTCCAGTGCATTCTGCAGTGGAATTTCACAGGTATTGATGAGACAGATGAATTGTGGCCTTGTCCATGACACTTAATCTCTTGTCTGCTGTGTTTCATTGTTTTAAATTCCAGAAACAGATTGCCCGGGTTGTTCCTGAGGTGTCTGTTTAGCAAATGAATATGAATGAGTGAATATATGAGAGAACAATTAAGTGAATTCTGTAACCATTTCTTCTTTCAGTTAGACAGGTTTACATAAGAACTTTGTTAAACTCCAAATTTACTCTGTGTAGAACTTACTGCATCCTATTATCACAAACCTATCAATTATCCAAGATTCTTTGATTTAATATAAATATTGTTAACTCAATCAAATTGCTTTGCAATGCAAACCATCCTAGTTTCTAGAATAATTCAGTCATTTATTGAATCTTTTTGAATATTTCTATATTTCAGATGATGTGTGATTCAAGAGGGGTTCTACAAAGAAGAGAACACAAGACTTTACCTCAGAGAATTATCTGATAGTGGAGGAAAGAGCTGTGTACACCCAGAAAGCCATGCAGCATCTAGGGAAGGACCCAGTTCTAAAGGGGTCCTGCAAGAAAAATACTTAGTCATGTAAACAGACAAAAGAGCATTTCAAAAAGAAATTGGACTCATGAAATTGTATGAATATGAAAGAGTCAATAGGAATTGCATGAAGCTGCAAATATCCAGCTAAGTATGGCTAGAGCTTAGAAGGAACAGGGACTATATTAGCAAGGGGTAAATAAAGGGGAAGATGTAAGCAGGGGTCAGATCATTAAGGGTATTTTATGCCATGATGCCATGCTTGACTTTTCCTAAAGGAAAGTGGGAGACATTCAAATATTTTCATCTTTCACATATAAAATTAATATATAATAAAATGAATTATATATTTATTTGATAGAATAAAATAAAAATTATTTATATAGTTTTTCTTTAGAAATAAGATAATTGTTGAGGGCAAGAATAGAACAAATATAGCTACAAAAAATTGGCTTTGTATTACCAAAGGGAAGGTATTGGTGTTTCCTACTTTCAAAAAAATAATCATTACTAAAGATCTCCAAAAATTTGTCCCTTTCCTTATCAACATTTCTAACTGTCATGTTAATTGAGAAATGATGTTTTTATTCAGGCCTCTTGCAAAACATCTTTCCTAGTCCCTAATCTTCTCTTTACTTCAAATTCAAAGCACACATTCTGAAATAAATGTTAAAAATACTATTTGAAAATATGTATAGATCACAAGGGTGCAGATTATGGAGTGTGTAAGGGACCACTACTGCCCATCCCAGAGACCAAGATGGCAATTTCACTGTTTTTTCCCCTAGATTTGTTACCTATTTGTGCATACATAACAATATCATTTCATTTTGTTTATACAGAAATGGATAATTCAGGATATATTTTTTGGGATTCTTTTTTATTATTGCACATTATTCCATTTATAAAATTATTCATATTGAGATAAGCATCATGTATTATTCATTTTCTTTGCTGTATAGTATTTAATAGGCAGGCTATGCCATTATTTATTTATGTACTCTTGCTGCATAAATCCCTTCTATTCAATTTTAAGCAATTACAAATAATGTTGTTATGTATACTTTTTTGCATGTGTACTGGTTGTATGCATTTGCTTATACCTCAGAGTCAATAAACAGTCCTAGAATTATTAATTATCCAGTTATCTTTTTAATTCCCCCAATATACTAGTGATGCTACTTTATCATTTCTTGTAGTGCTGATCTGGGTCTTCTTTCTTAATTCTTCAATAATTTAAGCAGAAGTTTATCATAATTTTTAATATTTCCAAAGAACTCTTGCCTGGTTTTGTCAATCCTCTTTATTGTGTATTTGATTTCTTTTACTTCCTCTGGTTTTCATTTGAATTCATTTTTGTACTTTTTGAACAGGTATGCTTAACTGATTCTTTTGTCCTTTGCAATAGATGTCTAATGCATCTATTAAAGACTCTGAATTTTACATGGTGTTGTGACTTATCAGTAAACTAGAAGTTTTGATACATGGAATTTATATTAGTTTTCCATTTAATTTATTTTAATATTTCCACTATGATTTCTTTCTTGTCTCATGCATTACTTCTTAATGCACAAGGGTATTTTTAATGTACAACCATAAGATATATTTTTAAAATTGAATTCTAAATTCTATCATTGTGGGTAGAGGCATCAATCATCTAAAATATGTTGTACATTGTTTAATGGCCCCTTGTATGATGCATTTTTCTGAATGTTATGCTTTTGCTGAGATTAGTGTTTTACATATGCCCATTATATTGTGCTGCTCAATACTTTTTAAGTATATTTATTTGTTCAGAACATTATAAAAAGTGATATTATCTCTCATTATTTTACCCTATTAGTTCCAGAGTTTTTGAATGATATGTTTTAGGACAATTTTATTAGCTGGATAAAAATTTAAAATTGCATTTGTCCATTTTAATATCTTGAAGTGAATTTGTATCTCTTCCCCATGTTCTTACATCAATTTTCAACTATCCTTTATATATTTTTCATATATTTCTCTTGGAAACACCAAAAATTAGAATTTTTTTTTTGTTTCTCAATGTAGAATCTTTGATTTCCAAGGAGAAAATTCAATATATTTTCAGACATTGTAATTACTGATATTTTTGCAATCAAGTCAACTTCTTCTGTTGCACTTTATATTTGTTGAAATTATTATTTTGTTGCTTTTTTCTTCTGTGTATATTTCTGTGTATATGAATAACATATTAATTGATTGCTTATCATTCCACTTTTCTCTATGGGTTTTGTGTTTATATATATCATGTTTCTAATTTATTTATTCATTAGCTTGTACATTAAGGTGTCCATATGCATCTTATCAAGGACAAAATTAAATAATATCTTTACCCTATTCCAAGATTTTAGCACCTTGGAATAAACTCATTAATCCATTTCCCAACTCAAATGTTATTTAAAAGTATTTAAAATTCTGCTTAAAAATACACATACAGGAATATTGTAGGAAGTTGGTAGAGTAAGAAGATCCAGAAGTCAGTCTCTCCAACAAAACAACTATCAAAGATACTTGAAACAAATATTTTGAAACTCTGTAGGCCAGAAGAGCACTGTACAGCATCCATGGAAGAGCAGGAAGAATAGG
>JAQZBX010094882.1:0-11980 GCA_029593785.1 Cabassous unicinctus | reverse complement strand
TATGATACATAAACTCTCCTTCACACAGTGTCTTGGTTTGCCTGAGCTACTATCAGAAACACCCACAATGGGCTGGTTTAAACAGCAGGTACTAATTGGTTCTTGATTTCTGAAGCCAGGAATCTGATACAAGATATAACATTTGCTTTCTCCCAGAAGATTTTATCTTTCTGGTGATGGCTGAAGGTGATCCTTAGAAATTCATGGATTTCCCATCATATGGCCATTTTCTCTCCTTTCTTCTGTTTTTCTTCGCTTCTTTTTTCACTTGACTTCCACTTTTGAATTCTTTATGTTACCTCCAGTAATCTGGATTAAGACCTACCTCATTCAGTTAGGCCATACCTTAACTAAATTATCATCTTCAAGAGGTTCTATTTACAATGGGTTCACCCAAACAGGAATGCAGATTAAGATTAAGAATATGTATAAATTAGGGTGAGTAAATCAATCTACCAAAACACAATAAAATGGTAAAACAAAGCTCTTAATGTGAAAGATTAGATATAATTAACAAGAACAAGGAGTTTTAGTCCAAATAATACAGCAAGAATTTTTAAAACTTTCTTTGGGAGAAAAAAAAACAAAAGAAAAGGAGACAATTGGACCAGATTATGATTTAAGATTAGAAACTATAGAAAGAGAAAAAAAGACAATAAAAGCTGAAAGCTTTCCTATTATTCAAAATATTTTAATTTCACTGCAATTACAAAGATAGTAAATGTGTATTATATGATTTACGAATATGAGAGTTTCATGGGTCTCATAGCCTCTTCTATTTAGGAAAATTCTCAAAAAATGCATTAATAAGGTAACTTCAAAACAGATTGAATATGTGGACACAATCTATAGCACTATTATTCAAAAGTGTGTAAATTTCAGTTGCTTCAGAAATGTATGGTTTATTTCCTTAAAATGTAGTAACAGCAATCCATCAGCAATACCACTAATTACAGTCACTAAAGCTGTGTCCTGGGTATCTGCATTTAAAAATGAACCCTCATTGATATTGACAGTACATTAGAATTGACAAACAAATGGGCAATAAGTAAATTTAAATGAGAGAGTTTTATAATTATAAATAATTACCTGATTGATCTTTTCTTCAAGCTCCTGTAGCCAACATCAAACTACCTTTGACAAATAGTGTTCACCTGGTTTTGAAAACCTAGAAATGATCTTCTTTTCTCTATTACATTTAATGGATAAAATCATTTTTATATTGTCTTGAATATATCTCAACTGAAATCATCTTTTGATCCCAGAGTTTCCTCATAACATTTTTCACCTCTGCATTCCTGAGAGTGTAGATCAAGGGATTCAACATGGGAGTTATCATGGTTAAAACATGGTCACAGATTTGTCGATGGAGAAGGTGGTCACTGGTCAAAGACACAAATACGCAGAGCACAAAGAATAAGATGACCACAGAAATATGAGAGATACAGCTGGACAAGGTTTTGTGTCTCCCTTCCAAGCTGTAAGATATCAAAGTGCACAGGAAGGCCATATAAGAAACCATCAAGACGAGGAAGTTTAACAGATATATGAACCCACTGTTGGCAGCAACAAAGAGACCAAAACTTGTATCCATGCAGACAAGTTTTAAAAAAGGCAAGTTACACATGAAGTGATCTATGATTTTTGGGCCACAAAATGGCAGCCAAACTGAAGAGGATCTGAATGGTAGCATGGACAAAACCTCTGACCCAAGCCACTCTCATGAGGAAGCCACATATTTTTGGGCTCATGTTAGTTAGGTAGTGCAAGAGTTTGCAAATGGCCACATAACATTCAAAGGCCATCACTGTGAGCAAGATAATATCAGTTGCACCAAATAGATGCTTGGCAAAGACTTGAGTCATGCATCCCCTGAAAGAGATTGTTTTCCTCACAGCCAGAGAGTTAACTAGCGTCTTAAGGATCGCAGAGGAAGAACAGCGGTCATCTAGAAGGGATAAATAAGACAAGAAGAAGTACATGGGGTTCCCAGGCTGCTGCTGGTGCTGCTGGTGATCATGATGAGCAGGATGCTTGCCAGGGTGACCAAGTAGACAATTAACAACACAGCAAAAGAAAATTTTTGAAGCTCCACATTCTGGGTCAGACCCAGGAAGATGAATTCTCTGACGTTATTCATCCTATCCAATATATTCAACTCAGGTGATAGATGATTTACCTGAAAAAAATAATTCAATTTATCCTCAGTAGTGGCACTTTCACTTTTGAATACTCATGGAGTGCCTTATGTTTCCTAGGTTTACTTATTGCAAAAAGAAATGCAAAAATTATATCAACTCTTATATTTCTATATTCAACAGGTGACACTAGAAATAATGTTTATTTTGTTATTTATTATTTCCTGATTTTAAGTTTCTACAACAAAAATGTGTAATTTTTAATTTAGGAAAATAATGTTTGGCATCAGGTTTCAAGAGCCAATCCATTAAATGGTCATATAATCAGCACAGTCACAGACACCCAAATTTGCATTTATTTAGCCCCAAAGTGGCTGGACATACCATAGAACAAGTGAAATCATTTTCCTAACATTATACAAAAAGATTTAAAGATATAGAGAGATTCTTTCAGGCTCTTTATTCCATGAGTCATCTCTTTTCCTGTTTTCTCTTCCTAGAAAATATCTTCACTTTCTCAAACTGAAAGGTGGTGCTGCTACATCCTCCCTATCTAAGAGGCTGTATTGAATGTCCATTACTGCAATTGCCACATTGTCTCACATTCATCTGTGTATGTCCAATACTATGGGTTATTAGAGGCAAATATCTTGACTTACTACTCTTTTAGCCTTAGCCATTCTTGTATCCACAATATTGGCCAAAATGTAAATACTCATTAAGCATTTGCTGAGAGAGGGAGAAGGAAAAAGGCAAAAGATAAAGAAATTGGGCAGGAAAGAGAAAAACAGAAATATTTAAGAAAGCAAAGGAAAATAACAGGCATTAAATCCAAAGACAGTTTGGAATCATAGAGTAAAACTATTCCTTAATCACTATGTAACATTAATTAATTTTATCTGTCATTATTCAATTTCTTCATCTGTTAAGCTATAAATAATTATACCTATAAATAGGATTGTGGTGAGAATTAAAATTGTTCCAAACTTTTTATTATTTTTATATGATTTTACTTTTCTCCTGGAAAGACCACCAAAGAAAACAGGGGGAAAAAACTAGCCTTTTATATCTCCAAATATTATTTATGACTTCTGGTAAGTTACAAATGTGAGGAGAAACAAGAGAACAGTGTTAACAAACTGTGAAAAAGAGTTTGTCAGATTGGAAAAAAAAACAAAAAACTGCTAAAAGAATACTTACCATATAAAATAAAAGAATATTTGACATAAAAGAATACTTACCATGAAGATTGTTTCTGGGGGCCTTTTTTCATTTGTTTGTTATTCATTAATTTTCTCAACAAATATTGCTTCTAAATTTGACTTTTAACATCGAGTAGGTCTTTCAAAACTGTAAGAGCAGCTCACTATTCAAATAAACAGTTGGGAGAAAGTGATGCTTTAGAGGATTTGTGATCTATTTATGTTCCTACCTATACTGCTGGCCAATGTTCAGTACCATGAAGCATTAGCTGAGTGGGAGATAATGTGAAACAGAAGGGGAGAGAGAAAGAAAGGTATGAGAAAGAGGAGAAAAATGGATGTGAACAAAATCATCTAAGACTTATTATTTTAAAGATGTAGGCATCTTCTATTATTTTAAACAAGGGCTGGATTTAAATTGCAAACATTTTGGATTTTAACTGGGTACATTAAAGAGATCATTTTTGGAAAACACTGTACAGTCTTGTAACAATCTATTTAACATCTTTATTTTTGGAAACTAATAAAATCTTAAAATAATCCATTTGTGGATTTTTTCATCCAGTGTGCATTAACCAGAGCCATGATTATACTGATTTTGTAAGCTGAAACTCATTCTTTCTAGAAAAGAAAAGATCAAAGCAAAATAAAAAACAAGAAAATTGTGACTTTTTTACATACCAATGCACATCTGTTTGTCAAGAACTTCTTACTGAGCCTGAGCTTGCTTCCATAATAAACTATCACAGATAGTATACTTAATCAGCTTTGGTGTTTAAAAAGAATTTGAATTTTTGAGGGGGTTGTGGGGAAATCAGCTATTCTTAATCATTTCCATTTCTATGGAAATCTTGGCAGTTTTTAAATTATTATATGAAATTTTGATAGCCTTGATTAGGGCCTTAACAATAAGGTAGTACTTTTTAGTGCTAGAAAAAATAAATCCAATTACCATGACATCAGATGTAGGTTGTGGTCCCCCAAATGAAAAATCCCATGATGCCAATCCTTCTGGCCTTTTCCAGAGCATCACTGCTCTGCCCACAGCCAAATATTTTGGTCCTTCCTTCTCCTACCACTTCACTGGATGTCCAAGTCGGGTCCCAGTCATGTCAGAGAGATGCAGTGCATTTTGATTTGTTCTGCCCAGAACTCTACACTGTCTTTCCTACTCAAATCATTCAGTTCCCATGCCATCGAATGACAGTTTTATTTAAGTAGGTGAAATGATCCCTGGGCTAGTTCCTCAAGGGAAGAATAATTAATATTAGAAGCCTTTGTCAAAATGGCAACCAAATGTGTATTCCTTCCTCCTACTTTCCTGCTGGAGTCAGAATATAGATTGTTTATTTCTATTTTTTCAACAAATATTCATTGAACTCTAAAATTGACTAGTCACAATTTTGTTCAATGATAAAAATGACAGTAAGAGCTATTGAGCACCACATCTATGTTAAATACAATTTATGTGATACGCTTTGTTGAGGGTACTATTATTATTCCCAGTATTTGGATGAAGAAACTGAATTACTATGAATTTAAGTAGTTTACCCAAGAAAAAAAGGAAGCAGGTGGCTGAACTGAGTTTTATATATGTCTTCCTCCATAAGGCAAAGAATATCTCTGCCCTCATGATGCAAGAACTCAACTCTTAAAGCAACAAATAGGCAAGCACCTTGCCTCCTTGGAGCTACTTGCTCTTCAGAACACATGTTTTGAAATCTGTAGCTGCTATGCCTTGGAACCCATTTTTTATTTGCTTTGTTTATTTTTGGTTTAGGCCTTGCTCCTGGTAATGTTGGTGCTTCACAGTTGATGTTGGTGGAAGGATTTCAGGATAGTTTCCACATTTTTAGGATTATTGACAGGTTGCTATGAAGACTTGTTGACATCAACAGGTATTTATGTGGCAAACAACTACTTTGCATATATATCTAAAAGTCGAACCTTTGGTTCATAGGTATGTAAATGTTCAAGAGTACTAGAAAATGAAAAATTGTTTCCCGTGGAAACAATACTCTAGTATGGAAATACATACTCGCAGCGGTAATGTATGAAAGTCCACTTGTTCATACCCTCCAGATCACATAGTATTCTCACACTGTTTGATTTTTGTAAATTAAATGTTATCTCATTGTTTGTTTCATTTGCATTTCCCTAATTTATAATGATTTAATTATCGCTCCATGAGTTTATTTATTACATCTTTTTCTTTTCTCTGAAATGCTTGCTTATGTGTTATAGCCATTTTACTGTTTGTATTTTTTTTCTTTTTGATATGTAGGTGTTCATTATATATGATTGAAAACATATTTCACTACATATCTTGCAAATATGATCTCATTATGACTTCTTTTATTAATTATTTCAAAGTGCTCTCATCTCCATACGTTCTAATATATATCTTGATGTTTATATATAATTTCTTTTTGACAAAAGTTTTTGTGTTTTCTTTAAGAAAATTTTATGCACCTAAGGTCACAAAGGTAGATATATTTCCTTCTAAATATTTTATGTTTGGCTTTTAATTTTTATAGTCTTTACCAAACAATTGGTTATGAACTCTGCTCACACCAATTTGCAAAGATATGCTCTAATTTTCTCCAAGATGATCTGTACTTTTCATTTTTAATTTTAGATTTATGATTTAATTCAAATTATTTTTGTGGGGTGTTAATTATCAGTTGAGGTTCATTTTTATCCATATGGGCATCCAGTTATTAATGTGTCTTTTGATGAAAATACTTCTTAATTTTATGATTGCTTTGGCAAGTTTTTTGTGAAAATCAATTGATGATATAAGTGCAGATGAATTTCTGGACTTTCTCTTCTGGTCCATTGAGCTGCATGCTTATCCTTATGTCAATAGCTACTGTCTTGACTATTGTATCTTTATATTAACTCTTGAAATCTTCTAGTGTAGATTTTCAAATTAGAGTTCTTTCACATATGTTAAATTTTTTCCTATAAATTTTATTTCTTATCTAATTAGAAATAACATTTTCTAATTTCATTTTCCAATGCTTTTATTATTAATGTAGAAAACATATTTTTAATACATTGCTCTTTTTACCAGCAGTATAGTTAAATTCACTTTTTAATTCTACTAGTTTATTTTCTAACTACAGAACCATATAAATTGCAGATAAAAAAGAGTTTAATTCTTCCTATCCCAATTAATGCACTTTTTCTTTCTTTTTAAAGCTTGATTAGTATATCTAGTACTTTACTGAATAGAATAGAAAAACAGATATCTTTGCCTTCTTGTTAAACTTAGGGAGAAATTGGTGCAGTATTTTAACATTAATTCAGTGTAAGCTTTTTGTTAATGCACATCATCACATTCCAGATGTTTAACTTTATTCCTAAATTGCTGCAAGTTTTTATCATAATTCGAATGATGTTTGCCAAAACTTTCTGCATCCGCATAGATGACCACATATTTTTTTCCTTATCTTGTTTATAAATGAATTATATTGACTGATTTTCTATTAAACGAATCTTACATTTCTTAAGTAAATCTAAATAGGTCATGACATATTATCTTTTAATAATATTACTACATTTATGGTAATAACAAAAATGGCAGTCTAAGAAACTCCATATCTTCACTAAATACCATATCGTCACTAAAGCAAATATTAATCTGGCATGAAACTTTCAACTTTTTTGGAACTCTGTGACCTTAACCAAGGACCTATAGGAAAATGTAAGGACCAAGATAGAGGTGTAAAACACTCATAGGTGCTGTTTCCCCAGAAAATATTTGATCAACTAGCATTGACTAGCAGAGTCATCTTCCTCAAAATTCTGGAAAACAGTTAAAGAGTTGCAGTAACAGAATGAGTCCTAAATAAAGAAAACACAGTTTTATAAACAGTGGGAGAATCTCATGGCAACCATGCTTGTACCTCCCCCAACTCCTCTGTGGTATGCAGCCAGCCTATGCTTCCATTGTGTTTCTCTGGTCCTATTGTAGAGGGAACCAAATAGCTGCTATGTTCATACTGGTGTAGCTGTATATCAGTGCCAATCTATGGAGTGACAGCCTGAAAGACTGAACTCATTTCTGTCTCAAGCTCCCAGAACTTGCCCTGCAGGTAAGTTAAACTAGGGTAAGAAACAATAATTCCATGCAGCCTGGGACAAAGGATTATTTGCTTTTAGTTATATAAAAACACCCTGGAAAGTTATACAATTTATTTTAGAGGGAGTAGTTGAGACATTCATATTCTTGTAAAAGGGGAATGCCTAAGGCTGTTAACAAAACAAGACTAAGACAAGAAGCAGGTTCAGAAAAAATGGAGAGAACCTGACACTTCACACTCACCTCAAGATTATTCTCTTGATATGAGGGTTAAACTCTGAAGTAGAGCATCAGACAACACAGAGACAATTTGCAAAGACCATGAAAGGTGGTCTTTGCATCTGTTTTTGCTAGGTCATGGAACATAAGTTCATATCACTAGCTAGCTATACACTAGAGAACAGGCAGTACAAGCACTAAATCTTTGATTAATAATTTAAATTATTAAAATGTACAGTATGTAACAAAAGATTACAAGAAAAGGAAAGAAATGTAATATGATTGCCAATGCAACAAGAAAAAAAAAATCAAGAACCCATTAACAAGAAGGCAAGACTTTGGAAACATGGGACAAAACTTTTTTTTTTTTTAAAGATCGATATGCTCATGGAGATCAAAGAAAATAGAGAGAAAGAACTAAAGAATATCAGGAAGAAATGAATCAACAAAATAAGAATCTCAATAAATGGAAAGACATTTTAAAAAGGAACCAATAAGAAATACTGGAGTTGAAGACCACAATAACTGAAAGGAAAAAAGCCCTAGGAAGTTTCCACAGCATATTGGAGCTAGAAGAAGAAACAATCTGTGAACTTGAAGTCTAAACAATTGAAATGATTCAGGATGAGGAGCAGAAAAGTAAAAGAATGAAAAGTAAAAAAAATGAACAGAGCCTAAGAGAATTGTGTGACATCATCAAGCATACCAAGATTTGCATTTTGGGAGTTCCAAAAGGAGAAGAAAGAGAGAAAGAGACAGAATGAATATTCAAAGAAATATTGGCAGAATACTTCCCAAACACCAAATACTTAAATATGCATATTCAGAAGAACAGAAGACTCTCAACAGGAAAAATTTGAAGAGAACCATGCTCAGAAACAAAGAAGTCAAATTGTCAAATGCCAAGGATGAGGACAGAGTTATGAACCTGGGAAGAGAAAATTAGCATGTATGTACAAGACAGCCCAAATAAGAGTAAACATCAATTCTCATCATTAAACATGGAGGTAAGAAGGCAGTTGGACAAAGTATTTAAAATTCTAAAAGAAACCAATCGCCAACCAAGAATTTTATGCATGGTGAGATGGACATTAAAAAGTGAGGGAAGCATTAACACATACCCAGATAAACAAAACTGAGGAAGATCATCACCAATAGACATGCCAACAAGTAATGCTAAAGGGAGTTCTTCTGTCAGAAAGGAAAGGACAATAGACAGTGGATTGAAACAGCATAAAGAAATAAAGACTTCTACTAAAGGAAACCATATGGGTTATTGCAAATGAAGTACTATTGTAACATGTTTATTGGTATGTAAATCCACATCTGACTTCTAAAACTTCTGAGATGCAAATGCATAAAATGTAATGATATAGCTATGTTTGGGATATACAATGGATAAAGATGGAATTTGTAATGACTTCATAAAAACACACGTATGGAGAGAGGGATATATAAACACTTTATGTTTGTATTATTGAAGCTAATTTGGTCAAATCAAACATGATGATTGCATAACATTGTCCTTGTAGTTAATGCCAGTGAATTGTATACTTAAAAATGGTTAAATTGTAAAATTTTCTGTTATGGATATTTACCACAATGCAAAAATGTTTAAAAGCAATTAATTGGTTATTGATATTATTGGGAAACATCATATGGAGATTTTAACTCAATTTTGCAACTCCTTTGCCCATCAATATGAGCATTATCAAATATTTCATTGAAATCAGCGAAATTAATCCTAACAGGTACAGCAGTATTACACCAAATGGCAGGTAAATTATTTCTTAAACTACTATCATTTCAAAATAAGTCATTTAAAATTACAATGGTAAATTCTTGGCCTTCCAAACAAAATGATCCCCTGCCAATATAGCAAATGCTGTCATGGAATGGGGTATGAATCAAGGACCAAGTCTCAGTTAATTATGGATTCTGTATGTCTCATAGTCCAAGATAAATGCCTTGGTTCATGCTTCAAGATTCCTATGTTGTTGTCAGTGTGAGGTGCAAAGGAAGAGTCAGACAAGTTGATGCATATGAAGCAGAGGGCTGCAGCTCACTCAGGCAAAACAACCCCAAGATCACTGTGACCCTTTCCTTTATTTAGCTTACAACAGTGCATAAATTCTCCCCCCCAACCTTGATCTCCCACTGTGTTTATCTTACTACAGCAAGAACACTGCCTTCTCTGGCAGTCTACCAAGGGGCATAAGTAAAAACATTGTTTCTAACCCTAAATGCTTAAGTCTATCTAATATCTCAGCTTGGTGCATGAGAGCGCTACCTGTTTGTGAGTTCCCAGACAATCTTTCTTGGGAATTCAGAGGGAATTCAGACAATAACATCTGTGTGGTGAGTTCATTTTGCTCTGCCTCCTCCCACTGATATCTGCAGTTTGCAGTGTCCTTGGAGACATTTACTAATGTGTCTCTGCCAGCAAGCATGCTTTTTGAATGCTTAACCCTTTATGCTCTGACTCTCAGCATCTTCTCCAGCATTTCCCCCTTTTTGTTTTTTTGTCCAGGGTGACTGTGCCTCTTAGGTTGCTCTCCTCTGAAGGTCTTACATATCATTGGCCACCAGCCAAGCTGCCATGGACAGGGGTTCGAGAGTCAAGGGTTTTAAGCAGAATCAAGTTGTTGGCATGGCTGGTCTCATGAGCTCTATTAATGCGGGACAGCAGGGCTATGTGAATGCCTCCTTATACAGTTAAGAGTAGCAAAGCACCAATGATCACCACACCAAAGTTACTAGAGAAGAAATGATTTAAAATGTACATTAATTTGGTCCAAGTATAAACATTTGGGCTGAGAAATTGATTAAATTGGTCAGCTAAACCTGAAGAGTTTTCTAATAGATTTTTCATTTTCTTTTTAAAACTTATTTCAGCACTACTCAAGGAAGCATTTAAAAACCCAATTTCCCCGAGATATCTAAGGTGTTGCTAGCCTCTAGTCCTTACTTTAGGCCCTGTATCTTGCCCGAGACTTTTTTTTGTGCGATACTCAATCTCGCCGACTCAACGTATCTTGCTCACACTAGCTCAACGTATCTTGTCCGAGATGGCTTGTGCTATATTTAGTCTCTGCTTCCTTCAGGTCTGGTAATGGGGAGAGAGTCCCAACTTTTCCCACCCCAAAGGCCACCATAAAACTTTGGTGGGATATCCTGCCAGTTGGAGAAGGAGTTTGAGGGTCTCTCCTCACCACCAAGATCCCAGATGGACCCACAATTGAGTGGGACCACTTACTAAAAATCAATTCTGAAGACAGAGAGTTGGACTAGAGGTAACAGTAATTATCTACATATGCTCAAATATGTTTAGCTCCAAGAATATGCTCCCATTTTTGGGTTCAATCTAATTTTATCTGGCTCCTTGTCAATCTAAGTTTATCTGGCTCCTTGTTTCTTCCTTCATTTTCCCCTTAATTTTTAATTGTAATAGCATGATGTTCATAGTAGCAGATTGTTGGTGCATAAATTGGTTAAGTTGTGATCTTTTGTAGACTAAACAATATAGAAAACACAATATTAATACAATTATACATATGAACATAACAGATCCTGATAAACCATGTAACCATTGTGTAGGATGCAACTGTTCTAACCCATTCATTAACCCTTTCAAAATGTGTTCACCAGTCATAAATTGCAATTGTTTTTTAAATGTTTGATGTATCTTCTGTTGCAAGCATAGGATTTTCTTAGTTAAATTATCATGATTTAAAAGACGTTTTTTCATAGAGTCCCATGGAAACTCAGTTGCATTTTAAAGCACAGGAGTAATACAATAAGATGTTTGATTCCAATCACATTTCATTTTCATTTGTAATTACATAGCTTGAATCTGATCTCCTAACAAAATAAAAGTTTGTTTTAGATCCACTAATTCCTCATATATTTCTGAATCTATTTGTTTTTGAGTTCCCCGGTACTGTTCTGAATTTTGTTACCATGTTCGCACGAAGTCAGCCGTTTGAACTCCTTGTTTAAGGGTTTTCCTGCAGTAGCCACTGTTGCTGTTACAGCTATAATACCCATAATTACAGCTATTAACATTCCGACAAATCTTCTCCCCCTTTTCAACAATCTTTTGGAGATAGAAGTTAATATCCCCATAACTGGGGTGTTCTGCCATTCTCAATTCATCTGTACAGGCAACCACACTCCAATTCTTGCTCTTAAGATGTAAACAATAGAGGTATTTGGGAAACTAATAGAATTGTTAATACAGGTATATAAAAAGCATTTGTTTAGACATTATATTGCCCCATTACTATTGTTCCAAACAATATTACCCAATAACAGAACATAAGGAAGACACACAC
>JAQZBX010094881.1:0-11979 GCA_029593785.1 Cabassous unicinctus | reverse complement strand
TATGTCCTGAGGGAGGAGACTGGAGGGTTGTGATTTGCAAACATGTCGCTTGAGAATTAGGTGCAGGGACCTGGAAGGCTAGAAGAGCAGATGTCACTTATCTGACACTCTCACCAGGGTTGGGTGTCCCTGGTATGTGCTCTCACAGCTCTCAGTCAACCCCTTTGATAATCTCATCACCTTTCATAGTCGTATGATGTAATGGCTAAATTTAAAAATCCGTGGGGGCAGGCACTCTTCTTCCTTGAAGGGGATGGAGGTGGAAGGAACCTAGAGAGGAGCCTGGAGTTTTCAACCCCACCCTCAGATTTCATTCACGTCCCAAAGCAGGTTAAGCTCTCGGGGTCCCTGTTCCCCTTACTTTCTGTTTGTATTGGAAAGGCATTGGCCATTGGCTGGAGCCCTTTCTTAAGTTTCCACCTCAAGAATTTCCTAGGAAAAAAATTATAAAGCAGTTCTCAGTCATCCGAGGATAAGGGCTTGGACCGCGGGCTCTAGCTTTGTAAAATGCAGCTCAATACAATTCAACACATATTTTTGATACCCACTGTGAGCCAGTCATAGCACTAGATGGTATTTTACATGCAGTTTCTTTCTCTTTTTTTAAAAAACTTTCATTTTTGTCAAATACATGCACACGGTTTAAAAGTCAAATTGTGCTAAAAGGCTCCTTGATAAGGCAGAGATACCCTGAGCCCCACCCCCCACAAAACCATCCTGTTTCAACTGTCTTAGCTGTTTTTTCTGGCATTTACCTCCAGAATTCCATAACTGAATCATCTCTTGGATCATACATTTTAGATATTACCTACTGACTTCTTATTATGATAAATGAGGATTTTAGTTCTATTCACAGCCCCCTTTCCACCTCCATCTGCCCAATGCAGTCATATCACAATTTTTGGTTAAATCCATATTTGAGCTTTTTACTATTATGACCACATAAATATCATTCACTGCTGAGTTAGTAAGTAACAATTGTTTCAGTTTTAATTTGAATTTATAGTTAAATCTTCCCACCCCCACCAACCACTATAAAACAACTCTCAATACAATTTCCCACATCATCAATTCTGTCAGAATAATCTATCATTTTCTTTTTCTCCAATGCCTCCCCATCCCCCACTGCCACACATCCTTTCTGGAGGTCTCCGATTTTCTGCTCCAGTTTCTGGACTGGTGGTGGTGGCTCTCCAGATCCTGCTTCACAGCTCTGGGGCTAAGACGTTCCTTTTCCTTTCCCATCATTCTCAGAATTTCCTTAGCCTCCCCCCAGCATCGGCCACCTGATTCCTGGATTCCCTGATTTACCCACTTGTCGTAGTGGAGCATAACCTCCCTTAGTTTCCCGACAAAGGTGCAAGAAGATAAGCTTTTTGAGACTTTGCATATCTGAAAACATTTTCTTTCTACCTTCACAGATAATAGTTTGGGTTTAGAATTCTCTGTTGAAAATCATTTTCACCCAAAGTTCTGACAGCTTTATTCCAGGATCTTCTAGGTTTCAATGTTACTATTGAGAAATTTTATGGTATTCTGACTCTAGATCCTTCATAGATGGGCTGTTTTTTTCTGAAAATGTTAGCATCTTGCCTTTATCCTTGATATTCTGAGATTCCACAATGATATGCCTTGCTAAGCACCGATTTGAACCATTCAGTTTGGGAAATTTTCTTGTACTTTTTTCTTTAATATTTCCCTCCCCCTCTGTTTTTACTGTTCTGCCTTGAACTCCTGTTAGTAAGATATTGGGCCTCTTGGACTGATGCTCTCTTTTATCTTCCATACTCTATTCATATAACTTTCTTTTTTAAAGAAGCTTTAGATTATATAAATGTTACCTCAAAAATATAGGGGATTTCTGAAAAGTAAAGTCTATTAAAAATACATTACAAAGAAAAAAATATATAGGGGGTTCCCATATACCTCACCCACACTTTCCCCCATTAACATCTTTCATTAGTGTGGTACATTTGTTACAATTGAACACATATTGAGCATTGCTACTAACCATGGACTATAGTTTACATTATAGTTTACACTTTGCACTGCAAAATTTTACAGGTTTTGACAAAATGGATAATGGCCTGTATCTGTCATTGCAATGTCATGTAGGACAATCCCAATGTCCCCCAAATCCCCCATCTAACACCTATTCTTCCCTCTCCCTCCCCTCAGAACCTCTTGTGGCCACTGCCTTTATATCAATGATACAAGTTCTTTCATTGCTAGAATAATAATAAGTTCACTTTGGTCTATAGTTGCATTTACCCCTTATGTTTGTTCATTCTTCAATCTCGAGGATTTGGGGATGGTGATGCCCAACTCTGTTTCTGATAGAGAGGGGGCCATATAACTTTTAAAATTCTCCATTCAGAACTTTCTCTGATGTTAGCTTCTGACACTTTCATTGAGAAATTAAATCAGCTATTAACGTTTTAATATCCAAACTCACACTCTTGCCCTGATTTTTAAAAAATAAACATGGGTACACTGTCTTTATTTTTTAAATGTACTACTTTCTCTTATCTCTCTGAGAATATTATGGTCTGTCTCTTTCCTCAGTTCCTTCTTACTTTTTTTTTTTTAATGTTTCTTTCTTGTTGGAAGCTGTCTGTTCTTATTGAGTCAGGCCCTAAAGAGTTGATTGAAAGCTCTTTGTACACAGACTTAAATTGAGGGTAAATTTCATTGGTACCTCCAAATACCTTTGAGGCAACTCAGTTTCTCCAGAAGGGCCTCCAAACTCCTGCCTCTCGGTGGAAACCTAACTACTGCCTTTGGAGTGTGTATGTGTAGCTCACTTAATCCCGTCTGGGACATCATCTCCACAATCCTGATGCATGATGTCTGGAAGTTTCTCCAGAGAAGTTGCCTTCTGTCTCCTATAGAACTTTACATGGCTCTTGACATTGAGGCACAGAGATAGGAACTACTCCTTCCATTAACCCCTTGCTTTCAGCTTTCTCTCTAGCCCCACCTCCCACTGTGTCCTGCACCTTCAGTTTCCCAGACCTTCAGGCTCTGCAAGGAGAAATGTCCTGGTTCTTGTTGGTACCTCCTTCAGCAGGCATGTCGACGTCACCTTCCCTTGTTCTGCTAAGGCATTTACCACTCCTCCAGCCCATTTCTGCTTATGTACCTAGGGGGTGGGATTTCAGGCTTCTAATTCCACTGATGGGATTTGTAGATTTGTCTTATTTGGGGATAAATTTCAAGAAAAGAGGGTCAGAAATGTCTTTACTCCACCATCTTAAAACCGTAAGTCTGGATTATCTTTTAATGCACACAACTATTAATATTGCCATTAGGGGAGCGGATGTGGCTCAAGCAGTTGAGTGCCTGCTTCCCACATATGAGGTCCTAGGTTCAATCCCCGATCCCCAGTACCTCAAAAAAAAAAAAAAAAAAAAAAAAATTGCCATTCATAGAACTGAGGTTTAGAGAGACTAAATTCTTTGTCCAAGATCAGAGTTGGAAAGTGGCTAAGTTGAGAACCCAGGTCTGACCAAGGACAAAACTCATATTCTTTGTCTTGCTCTCGCCTGCCTCCTGTCACGTCAAGGTCAAGGGAAGGTGCACAGTAGGGTGCAGCCTGGGTCAATACCTGGAAGAATACTTTGAGGAAGCTCTTCCGAGAAGAAGAGGGCTCCTGCATGTATGAGAATGCCCGGGCGATTATGCTGCATGTCTGTGCCGTTAATCAAGGATAGCAAAAAGAAACAAGAAATACTGGAAGCATGTTTTGGAATTGTTTTTCAGTGCACATTTTTCCTCCTTGTGTCCAAGGAAGGCTTTTCCTGTTAAACCTCCACCTGGAGTAGGACAGAGGAGTATGCACTCCTTTTTTGTTCATTCTTGAGAAACATAAAACTGAGATGCTCAGAAGTGAATGGATCACAAAAGAAAAGAAATAAGCCCTCAAGCTTATGACCCCTGGGAGCCCATGTTTAGATAGCAGCACTCCAAGGATTCCAGCCCCTGGGCTCTTTTCAGGTCCTGAGTAAATGCTGAGTCTCGTGGGGAAAATGGGCAGGAAACATTGTGCAGAACGACAAAAATAAACAGGCACACCCATGTCAAAGCAGCTCATACTTTTATCATAAAATACAAACTTTCTAAATTTGTCTTACTTCTATTTTACCAACAACAACAAAAACAAAAATCACTCATGTTAGCTAAATACAGGTGCATATGTGGTTGAGCAAGTCGTATGAATATGAGGGGTGGGGGGGCGGGGGTCGTGCTGTGTGTGAGGGGGGCTGTGTGTCTAAGTGTTGGTCAATAGATGAATCTGGTCTTGCTGTTTTCTGTCTGTGACCTGGTCCGAACCTTGGCTTTCCAAACTTCATACCAAGCTGTTGCAGAATCCAGAATTCCAGAGCCCTTAGCCCTGATCCAAGGGTAAAGGGAGAAGGAGGAGATCTAAAAATTTATGCCATTCCCACTGGAGGAAAAATAGGGGCTGTTCATCAGGGGCCCACCAGGTGTCGAGTTGAACCTGGAAGAGAGAGGAGAGGGATGCCATGGTGAAATGCCTACTGCTAGCAGTGATGGGAGGAGAAGCAAATATTAATTCGGGGGCTGTCAAAGATTGTGAAGATCATGACAGGCTTGGAGGTTAAAAGCTTTAGCATAATAATAAAGAAAGCTTTGGCTCTGGGAAGACAAAATATTAAAATGATACAATTCAAGGAAACAAAGAGTTTCCTGTGCTCACTTAGACCAGGGAAACCCTGGGAGTCTGTAAGGATTTTTTTTTTTTCTTTGGAGCTAAGCCTCTCTCTGTGTCCTGGACCACAGAGTAGGGGGCCCCTCTGGACCTGAGCACCTTACCTGTGTGCCTGTGACCACTCTACCTGCCACAGAGAACCAGGTGTGTTCCTCGGAAATTCCACAAATTAGATCACTGAGGGCCAGGCCCCAGATTGGATCTCAGAATCCCAACAATCCCAGGGCTCCTCCCCAGACAATATCAGGGTTCTTCCTCCCTTATCAATACCAAGCTAAAGCTGACACTTCATTTCAACACCAGTTCAAGAAGTGAGCACTGAGGCATCACCAAGTGTCTGGGACTTTTCTAAACACGCTGAGAAGGAAGAACTGACAGGACCAACGCCTCACCCTCTATGAGCAGAAATACAATTTTACTTTTTCTCCCTGGCACACTCTTACTCATCCTTCCAAATGGAGTTTAAAAGCCATCTCCTCTGTGAAGCCTTCCCTGACCTCTTCAGATGGAATCAGTTACCCATGCTTCCATCTCAATTTCTTCATCCATCTGCTAGGGTACTTTGACTGAATGGGAACAGGGCTCAGTACAAACCACAGCAGAGCAAATGGCTAGATTAGCTTACTCCAAGGGTTTTCAATCACTTTTCAGCTGGGCATCTGCATATTGCAGAAGATGTTCATTCACATTTATAGCACCCTCCCTTGAATTGATGGAACCCAAAAACGTGGGGAGGGAGGGGGGAGGCAATGTAAGAGCAATGGAATCAAACCACCACATTAGTTTTGAATGCTCCAGTTGTTAACAGCATGTCTCTCGCTGTAAGCATCCATGGACAAGCTAGGCTTTGGGTTAGATTTGATTCCCTTCTCACTAAAATAAGTTCTATGAGGGCAGGGACCCTGTTTTGACTGCTCACCATTTTACACTCAGTTCCCAGCCCAGGAGGTAAGAAGTAGGTGTTTAATGATTAATTCATGTCAATGATAAGTCCATCTCTTTTTCTCTCTTTCAAAAAAACAGTAAAACATAAATGGCTGAAAGTGATGTTATTATAGACACCCTGAATTCCACTCTGATATATAAAATAAAGGCCATGACTGATGCTTCAGTATTTAACAATACTAATTACTCATGACACCTCATGACACCTTATATCAGATTGTCACACCCCATTATCTAGGCCCTCCAGGTTGAGAACTTCTGATTGAATCAACTGCCAAGGGCATGGTATGAACAGGATATGCTCTAAAGGAAGAAAGAAGAGTAATCCATGTGGACTGGAAATATCAAGGAGAGCTTCCTGGAGGAGGAGGAGTTTGAGCTGCCCTTTAGTATGGTGACCATAAGTCCAGGTTTGCCAGGGACAGTTGCTAGGCTGGTATTTCCAGGGTAATTATTATTAATGCCCCTTTAACTCTCAAAACTAAAATTGTTTGGAATTGCATGGTTATCCTACTCTAAGGAATGTGTGGAGACTGGCTTGGCAGAGGGAAGTTTGCACTCTCCTCCTCCTTCCCTGAGAACATGGAGGCCGTTTGTTCCTTGCTCTCCCACTTCACAGTTAAGCCTCCTGAGTTTCTTTTTTCCTGACTTTCCTCGTTTCCCAGACTAAACTCCACTTGGGTCCATGTGTCCTCCCTGCCCAGAGCAGTCTTTGCTAGACCTTGGCCTTCCAGCCACACCCAGCTGTGCTCCCTGCCGTACATCCTACATTGCCTGGGCTTTCTTCCAGTGATTCGGGGACTGCCTTCCTCTGTCCTCCAGGAAACAGTTTCTTCTCTTGGCTTCCCACACAACCCATCTCCTGCTTCTTCTCCCACTTTGTTAGATACTCCTTCTTAGCTCCTTTGTCAGTTTCTCCACACCTCTCCAACCTTTAAATGTGGAGTATCTTAGTGCTCGGTCCTTGGACTTCTTGTCTTCTCTCTCTACACCCACACCCCAGACAGTCTTATTCTATGCAATGCCTTTCAATAGCATCTACATGCTGATGACTCTGAAGAGCATATAACCAGCCCCAGCGTTTCCCCTGACTTGTATGTTTGTTTGTCTGTCTCTTTATTACCTATTCCCCACTCACCCCGGTACAGAAGTTCCACGAGGGAAGGAAAATCTTTATCTGTCATGTTCACTTTAGTATCCAGTGCTTACAACAGTGCTAGGCATGCAGATGGTGCTCAATAAACATTTTTTCATTTTTTGAGTGACTGAATTGTCCCTTTTGGGGACACAGGCCTCCACCCTTTGCCTCCCTTTTCCAACCTCACTTTCCTCACCTTCCCACCCACCCTGCTGAGCCTGCTCTTCCCTCTTACTCTCCCCCTTTGCCTGCCACATCTCCACACTTCCCAGGCTCCCTTACACCCCGAGACTGCTCTTCCTCAGTCTCCCACTTGCTCCTCTTCCTCTCCTGCCTCCTCTGCATACATCCCCAGAGACCAGGTCTCCAGCCTCTGCTCTTACTGTTCCTAATCAGTGCTTCCCAACTGCTATCCGATGAGACTGTGGGGTCACTCTCCCTCTCAAGCACCACCCCCAAGACCAGCTCTAGCTCCTGCAGCAAGACTCTCTTCCCTTGAGCCCTGAGTCACAGCATGGAATGTGGGGCATTGTGGCCTGCAAGTAGTGTGTCTTGATCCCTTTGGCCTTTTTCCCTCTGCTGTCTCATCTCTTTTCACCTCTGGGGTATCTTTTCCAATAGGCACTTGTAGTCACCTCCAGACTGCATCCTCTGTAGCCTCCCGTTTCTCTCCCCAATCAGTCCATCAGTTCACTCTCTTGTGCACACATCTTCATTGGATCCCCAGGCCTGGCAGTCAGAGGCCTTTGACAATCCAATCCCAACCTCTCCCTATCTTATTCTGCATCTTCTTCAGGGACAAATATAATACTTCAGCTGATGCCTTTAGTGCTCAGGCCTCCAGTCTGCCATGCAGGGCCCTTCCACTTAAGGCCTCTTCCAACCACTCTCCTCGGAACCTCCCCACCCTCAGTGCACATATTGTCCAGCCATCAGGGATCCTCTCTGTCCTTGGGGCCACTTTACTCACATCCCATCTGCTATGAGCTCTCTGAAGGGAAGACCATGTCCTGTGCATCTAGGGTGCTCCCCACAGGCAAGCTTCATATGAACTAAATGAATTAAAACAGCATTTCCTAAGGTGTATTGGGTGAAACACGCTGTGATAGGCTGTACAAAAAAAAGGAAAGGAGGAAGGGAGGGAGGACACAAAAGGATTTGTGTGTATGATGTTCAAATAACATAATCGACCACTCTTGAAAATTCTTGATGATCAGAGAATTCCTCATTAAAAAATCTGTTTATCTTTGCTTCACAACATATCAAACTATTGAAACACCTTTCTAGAATTTGTCCCTTTTAACAAGACATTTTGGGGAAATCCTCATTGAAAGGATGAGAGTTTGGGGAGACCTGGTTGGCATTCGGTGAAGGGTCTATGAGGGGAGGTTAGGATGGCAGGGAATCGATGTCAGAGAGGAGAGTTAGGGCCTGACCCTATAACTGACTGACTCAAACTGGGGCACACATTCCCCAGGGCATCCTGGGAGACACAGATTCACAGGAATGACACAGCGCTGCCTCTTGGAGCATCAATATTAGTTGAAAATTTGGTGGGTGGGGATGAGCAGCTATTTGTTGTTATATTAAAACAAATACAAATTTATCACTGAACAGCATGCAAAATGTGTGTGGACTTTTCAGCTAAAATGCTGAGTGTGTGCTGGCTGTTTGCTGCTAAGCCTCAGACCGTTCCTGGAAATATGAGCCTCTCTCCTCCGCTGTTTGGGGTACTTTGGTGGAAAAGTGTGAGCAGCCCTGATAAGCAGTTGAAGGCCCTTCAGCAGGGCCTGTCAGGAAGGCAATGGAACATTTGGGAGATTAACCTGGCAAGGAGCTCAGGGTGCAGGAGGGGGCCTGTAAGAAGATTACCTGGCCATGTCTTGTAAACCAAGCAAAGGGGAAAGACAAATGCATCCTGCTCCACCACCTGCCACCTGCTACGGCCATCTCTTATGTGGTACTGACTGTGCAATGGCATTTCTGCATCCAGACTGTAGGGCCCCAGCCCCAGCTGGACATACTAAAGGCACCCGCCAAGGCCCCACAGCCTGCTTCTTTCCATACCAGGTCCCTCCAGGGACTCACAAAACTCCCAGGCACAGGCATAGGCACAGGAACTCCCCCCCCGCCAGGCATGGAACACACATAGCAAGAAAGCATTCATGAAGCCCACTGCCCTCCCCTCCCCTCTCACAGGTTTCTGGGCATGGTTGGCTCCCAGTGTAGGCTGAGGACTCACCCATACGCCTGGGGGAAGAGGTATTGCGGCCCATCTCCTGCCATAGGGGAAGGGTCTCGGGGATTGGTGGACAGCTTTGGAGGCGTCCTCTGAGGGTACGGATAGTTGGGCTGGACGAAGGGGATGTAGCTCAGCAGGGGGGTGTAGGAAGAGCGGAAAATCTGCTGTCCCATCTGCTGTGGGTTATATGGCGTCACCTGCAGGTCAGACAGGAGAGAGGAGTGAGGCCCAGCAAAGTCCAGGGCTTCCAAATATCACCATTCCCCAGGCCCAGACTTAATCCCAGGCCCCAGCCCTCAGCCCCTGTGCCCCTCAATCACTGTGGCACTCAGTTTCCTCATCTGTAAAATGGGCAAACACTATGTACACTGGGTGGGGACTGAGTGAGTTCATGTAAGAGACTGGCACATAATAAATAGCAAGTTAATATTTCCATCACCTCCCTTATTCTCCTACTTTACCTTTACCTTTGTCAATAACCACCCCCAAAAGCCCTTAGTTCATTTTGAGGGTTTTTACCATCAACCCAAAGCTGTCAAAATTTTCACAGCTCTGACTATTCTCTCAGGATCTCAACAGATTCCAAGTCCAAGATAACACTGCCCCATGGAAATCTCTTGTGATAATGGAAATGTTCAATATCTGTGCTGATCAAGTCAACAGCCACCAGATACATGTAGCTATTGAGCACTTGTAATGTGGTGTATTAGTCAGCCGAAGGGGTACTGATGCAAAATACCAGAAATCTGCTGGCTTTTATAAAGGGTATTTATTTGGGGTAGAAGTCCACAGTTACCAGGCCATAAAGCATAAGTTACTTCCCTCACCAAAGTCTATTGCCACGTATTGGAGCAAGATGGCTGCCAACATCTGTAAGGGTTCAGGCTTCCTGGGTTCCTCTCTTCCTGGGGCTTGCTTGTCTCCACGCTCAGCTCCTTTGCTATCTCCACAAGGTCAGCTGTAGACTATCAGGCGAATGGCTCTGTCTCCCCAGGGCTTCTGCTGTGTCTGAGAGCCGTCTCTATTCCTCTGTGTTCTCCTGTGTGTTCACTTCCCGGGCTTCAGCTCAAAACTCAGCATCAGACCTCCAACTCGGTCCTTTGCCATGTCTTTTATCTGTGAGTCCCCACCCACCAAGGAGCGGGGACTCAACACCCTACTGACGTGGCCCAATCAAAGCCCTAATCATAATTTAATCATGTCCAGAGGAACAGACCAGTTTACAAGCATAATCCAATATCTATTTTTGGAATTCATAAATAATGCCAAACTGCTACACTTGATTATACTCCTTGTTCTAAAGTTTACTTTGTCTAATGTCAAGATGGTCACTACTAGGTTTGCATGGTATATCTTTTCCATCCTTTTAATTTTAACCTGTCTGTATGTGTATTTTTAAATAAAGATAAATCCACTTTAAATAAGTGGATTTCTTATAGAAAGCATATAGTTGGGTCTTGATTTATAATACAAAATGAGAGTTTCTGCCTTTTTATTGGTATGTTTAAATAATTTACATTTATTATAATAATTGAAATGGTTGCATTTAAATCAGCCACATTGTTATTTGTTTTCTATTTGTCCCATTTGTTCTTTGTTCCATTTTTTCCTCTTTTTTTGCCTGACTTTGGATTGAGTTTCTTATTTATGATTCTCCTTTTAATCTTCATTATCAGCTTATTGACTATGCATCTTTGTTTTATCTTTTTTTTAGTAGTTGATTTAGTGTTTATAATATATGTCTTTAACTTCTCCCTATCTTCTTTCACATAATATTATGTCACTTTGTTTACAGTGTACGAACTTTAAAACTGTATGCTAACATTTCTCCCCTCCTGTTTTTGTACTATTATCATATATTTTATTTAGTACCGTGTTATTATTTTTTGTTTTAAATAGTCCATTCTTTTAGAGATTTGACAATGAGAAAAAAATGACTTTTATATTTACCCAGCTATTTACCATTTCAGATACTCTTTTTATTCCTCTGTGTAAAAGTGAATTTCATCTGTTACTAATTTACTTTAGCCTAAATAACCTCTTTTAACCTTTTTTTGTAGTACAAGTATACTGGCGGCAATGAATTATTTCAGTGTTTGCCTGAAAAATTTGTCTGGCAATTAATTATCAGTGTTTGTTGTCTATTTTACCTTCATTTTTGAGAGATATTTTACTGAGTAAAAAAAAATTCTAGGATGACAGTTTTGTTTTGTTTTTTCTATTACTTTAAAGATGTCTCTATTGTTTTTCAGTTTGCATAGTTTATGCTAAGAAATCTGCTGAAATTCCTATCTTTAATCTTCTGGTCATAATTTGTCTTTTTTCTCTAGCTGCTTTTAAATTTTGCTTTGCTTTGTTTTTTAAATCGCTTAAGCAATTAGATTATGATGTTCCTTGGAGTCATTTTCTTTGTATTTATTCTGCTTGGAGTTAGTCATCTTGGATTTGTGGGTTTATAATTTTCATCAAATTTATAAATTTTTAGCCATTATTTCTTTAAAAATTTTTCTGTCCCCTTCCCCTCTGGTTTCTTGTCCTTCTGGCATGCCAATATCATAAATGTTAGATTGCTTGATATTGTCCCACAGGTCACTGATGCTCCGTTCATTTTTATTCAGTTTCTGTCTGTGCTTTGTTTTGGTTAGTTTCTAATGCTGTGTCTTCAAGTTCACTGATCCTTCTTCCCGAAGTTTCTAATCTGCTGTTAATCGTATCCATTCTATTTTTCATTTCAGATGTTTTATTTTTCATCTTATAAAAGATGAAAAGATCTTATAGGTCTTTTATTTTATTTATTTATTTTTTTTAAAGATTTATTTATCCCTCCCCCTTGCTGCTTGTGCTGCTGTGTCCATTCGCTGCGTGTCTTCTCTGTGTCTGCTTATCTCCCCCTTGCTGTGAGGTCTTGCCGCATCAGCCCAC
>JAQZBX010094880.1:0-11976 GCA_029593785.1 Cabassous unicinctus | reverse complement strand
TATTATTCCTACAAAAACAGAAAAATCCACAACAAAAACTGAACAAACTGCAAATTAACTGACTTCAACACATCAGGTAAATGAAGTCATGGGGAATGCAAGAAACTTGTAAACTGGAAAGAGACAGATGCCAGCAGGAATAAACAGGACCCAAACATTACCTTACCTGAGGGAGAGGACACCAGAGGGGATTTACACTAATAGAACAGCAAAGTAGCATTTGTAATAAATTTCTAAAAACTGTATATGGTATAAATAGATGAAAGATAGGTAGATAGAGAGATAGATAGATAGATAGATGGATGAGAGATAGTGTACCTTGAAAACAAGGACCAAAAGAAATTTTGTCTCAAAATTAACTTCAGAAAAAGTAGAGTTCCTAAAATTAAGATTATTAGTAATAGAGATTGATTTTGCATAGTGTAAAAGGGGTTGATACTCCAAATCCCAGTTGATGAAACTGATAAT
Organism: Cabassous unicinctus; assembly: GCA_029593785.1. Classification (NCBI taxonomy): domain Eukaryota; kingdom Metazoa; phylum Chordata; class Mammalia; order Cingulata; family Chlamyphoridae; genus Cabassous; species Cabassous unicinctus. The sequence goes on along the minus strand of JAQZBX010094880.1, from coordinate 11,508 downwards.
TTAAAAAGAGAAATCCACATTGTAGTTGCAGATTTCAACACTCCTTCCTCTGTAATTGTTCAATAACTAGGAAGTTAATAAATGCAGACATGGATAGAATGAATAGTATTTTCAACCACCTTGAACCAATTTCCTTTTATAGAATAGTCCACTGAAAAACCACATAATGTACAAGCTGTCCCTGGACAGAAGTTGTTATTAAGATATGTGATAGCTAAATGCAGTGTGGTTTCTTTGTAAAACAAACAAACAAAAAAAGCATTTTGGTAACATGACCTGGCAAACCCACTTCTAGGGATATACATAATAGAATTGAAAACAGGGACCTGAACAGGCGTTTGCACACAAATGTTCATAATAAACATTATTTGAACCTACAATTGGCATTATTAAGAATTGTTAACAACTACCCAAAGGTGGAAATAATGCTTTGTCCATCAACTGGAGGCTGGATAATCACAGTGATATAAGCATATATTAGAATATTATTAGGCTTTTAAAAGGAATGAAGTTCTGATTCATGGTACAATATGATGAAATTTCAAGAGATCATGGTGTATGAAATAGGCCAGGTTCAAAATAACTGTTGTGTGATCTAAGTTACATAGAATAATTAGAGTATCCAAATTCATCAGTCAGAAACTAGAACAGGTTACCAGGGACTGGGTGAGGTTGGGAAATGGGCAGATAATGCTTAATTGTGATGGAGTTTCCGCTTGGGATGATGGAAAGTTTTGTTAATGGGTGGTGATGATGGTTGATGGTGATAGCATTGTGAGTATAACTAACACTGCTGAATTGACTAACTGAAAATGGTAAAATGAGAATATTCAGTATGTTTGTATATGTATATCAGCAGCATAAAAAATGCAAACATTATAGAACTTAAAATAGAAGGCCTAATGTAAACTATGGACTCTAATTAATAGTACAATTATAATAATATTGTTTCACCAATTGTAAGAAAGTTACCAAAGTAATCCAAATTGTGAATAACGGGGGGGGGGCGGAAAGTGCATGTGTGTGTGTGGATATATGAGAAGTAAGTACTGTTTGCAACTTTTTTTTCTGTAAACTTACAACTGCTTTAATAAAGATAATTTTAAAAGGTATTAGTGGAAAATGATTCAATTATAATATCTGCAGTTTAATAATACAAATGTATCAAAGTTTATCTCTTAATTTGGACAAATATATCCTGGTTAAATATTATATTAACATTAGGGAAATTGGGACGGTACAACTCTATTTTCTTTGACATTTTCCTGTAAATCTAAAATTATTCAAAAAATAGAAGATTATGTAAGATAAAAATACCATCATTAAAAATGAAATCACATTAACTTATGGAATAGGTTTCTGGGAATTATATTATTGCATCCAAAATTATGAATTTATATTTTGACATTGTTCAATTACTATCTCAAAGGTGACAAATAAATTTTTTCATCAGCAATATGTACAAAATATATAACTCAACTCCACAGATGAAAGTGTTATTTTATTTGCTCTTAAACAATGGGTGAAAAGCATTATTTTTCTTAATATTTCCTTGGCCATCAATGAGCATGAATGCATTATGTATTTAGGAATTTTTACTGATAATCTGTAAATTGCAGAGCGAGATTTTCTACTGCAGGATACATTTTTCTGGGAAATTTAGATATTATGCCAATTATTAAAATCAAACTTCTCATTTCCTTATTCATTGCAATATTACCATTCAAAATATTTCCTTGACTTTTCAATTACTTTGTATTATGTGATCTTCTAGAAGTTAAAAAAAAATGACTCTATACGGTGGGATATGTTTATTGTTCATTATTCTTTATTTTGTTCAGAAAAGATCTAAGAATCATTTTTAATCCAATGTTACAAATTACACTGTTAACACAAGAGACAAACTACCATAATAATAAATCTGCTTTAATCAACAGTTATACTCTCCCCTTATTTTTGTTCACTCCTAAATCTTGAGGGATTTGTCCTCTCTGTCCTCTGTCCTCTCTGACTGCTTCTGGCAGAGATTAAGGGGCAGAGGAATGGAGCAGTTTCGCTTGCATTTGAAGATAATCCTTGCTTTCTGAACGGGGCTGGTCAGACATCATGATTTTGTTAATATCATGAAATAAAGAAATAAGTTTCTTTTAAAATTTTCTATTTAAATAAATTTTAGATTTGGAAAAAACCTTGACCAAAAGGGGGAAAAATTAAATACAAAAGAGTTTTTACTACTAAGAGATTTCAAAATGAGATGAAAGGTCATTTCAGATGTTTTGCTTATGCACATCTCAGGTGTATCTCACCAACTACCACAGAAAATAAAGCCTCAAGCAGGGGTGCTCCTGAGGTCTCTAGAGATATCTGGACACTATGGGCAAGGCAAACAAACTCATGAAATCAGCACCCCATCAGTGTGTCTTACCTTGGAATATATAACCTACTTCCCCAATGTAACAGAGTTAGATTCATTTATAATTTCCCTACACATGATTATCCTACCCCTTTTTTTGAACCTATAATTAACACTATACCTATTAAATGTGTGTCCTGGAGACTTAAATCTTCAGCCTATTCTTATGTCAAGGGAGCCCTGGATCTCAGCAGACTTGAAGCCAACACCTACTCTCCAATTCATCAGAGTCATCCAGGACAACTAACAAAGTGATGATGGGCAATCCCAATCCTAAAAAGCAAAGAGTGTCTACAACTACACGTAAGACAGTTACATCCATCTGCCCTATGATATCTAGTCCCCCTCTCAATCTGAAGCAGAGTGGGCATCACCATCCTAAAATCATCAAGATTGAGGAATGAACATACTTAAGGGGGAAATGCAAACATTTACCAATGCAGACATTGTTATTGTAGTAATGGAAGAACTTTAATATTGATATAAAAATAGTGGTTACCAGAATTTTTGAGGGGGCATGGGGGAAAGAATTTTGGGCATTGAAATTGTTCTGCATGATATTGCAATGATGGATACAGGCTATTATACATTTGGTCAAAACCTATAAAATTCTGCAATGCAAAGTGTAAACCATAATGTGAACTATAGACCATGGTTAGTAGGAATGCTTCAGTGTTTGTTCATCATTTATAACAAAAGTGCAATGCTCATATAAGATTTTATTAAGAAAATAAAAAAATAAAAAGATGTTATTAATAGGGGAAATTATGAGAGGGGGAGCAGATGGGGTATATGGGAATCCCCTATATTTTCAATGTAACTTTTCTGTAACCTAAAACTTCTTCAACAATAAGGTTTATATTTTAAAACTTTTCAATCACTTCCTTACTCTCATACACAGAACCCTTGCACAGACAATGAATTTACTATTACATTCATTTGAAATCACTTATGATTACAGTGTGAGGTAGTGCTCCAAAATTATGCTTTTCTATGTGTATGTACATCCTTTCCATCCTAGAATAACAAGTATATTTAAAAATACATGCCATTTCACCAGAATATAATTGTTAATCTTGCCATACAAAGTATGAATGTAAAATTATATTTCATTGTACATTTTATATTGTTTTATTTTCCCATTTAAAGTAATAGCACTCATATTACCTTATGAATTTATCAATAAATATAATAACTAATGAGCCAAATCACCTTGACTTTTATAATTTTCATTACTATGTTGGCTGAATTAGCATATTGATTATTCATAAAAATGATAAGAGCAATTATCCAATGTTACAAGGTTTATTTTCTAGATGGAATTGTGATGCTTACTTTTTAATAATACACACTGTAGAAATTACTCAGTTGTCCACTTTACAGAATTCTGTGTAGCATTCCAAAAATAATGACCTAGAATTAGTCTAGGACTCCCAGGATGTATATACAGCAGTATGTGCCAAAGTTGTTCTGGGAGTTTGCAACAATGTTAGAGTTTGGTCTCTATTTTCAGGGCAACTAGGGGTCCTCCTTAGTGTGTGTACAACAGCATGATGAGCAGAAAGGGGGCTTTCTGCTGTGACCCAGAAGGGGTGTATGGGGTGGGGAAGGCATTTCTGAAAGGCCCTAATAAAGGGGTGGAGGGCATATAGTTTGCATTTGGGTGAATGTATTCTATGCAGTGGATTTAGCCACCCAAACTTAGCTGCATAAATGAGAATGAAGACATGAAACTGATTCATGAGACATGAAGGAGACAATGTAAAGGTACATTTCATTGCATGGAGAATGAGGAAATTTAATGGTCCATGCATGATACTTCCTGCCCTGTCTATGACAAAAAAATAATTGTGGAGAGGCTCTCTGAGAACTAGAACCCCAGGAGCCAAACATGAATGGAGGATACATGCCATTAAAATCTTACTTCAGATCCTGGAAAGACAGATAAAAAGACAAGAATGAAGCATACCACACTAATGTACAATAATTAATCTGTTGAGATAATCACTTTACTAGGCATGACTGAGAGTGTAGAAAAAAAAAAATTTTTTTTTGCACAGCACTGGAATTTGGAATGAAATTACTTGACTCCCTAATCAGCAATAACTTACTGAAAGATGTTGATAGTATCAATCTAAAATAATGAAAGTTTGAAAACTGAATTGAGGCCACATTCAACATTGACCATTATAAGATGAGAGAAATCAGGGACTTAAATCAGAAGAAACCTCAATGGATTCTTGGGAAGACTTTTCTGGGCAGGAAGAGGAAACCCCAGGGTCTAAGAGGAAACTCCTTCCCCTCTGACCTGCCCCTGAGAAGCGCCCTGTGCACCCTCTGGTGATCATGAATGCCTCCTGCAGCCCAGCACTCTCAGGTGCCCTGCAGGGGAGATTTATGTCTGGACTTACCCTGTCTTGCCCTCACTGTGTGTCTCACACAGTAACACACAGCTGTGTCTTCTTTAGGTTGGTCATTTGAAGATACACTGTGTTTGTAGGGTTCTCCCTGGAGATTGTGAATCTCCCTTGAACTAAGGGAGAGTACCACTGATTTTTTCCCGTTGGTTGACTCACTCCTGCCACCCACTCCAGCCCGTGCCCTGGAGCCTGGTGAAACCAGTGCATTCCATAATCAGTGAAGGTGAATCCAGAGGCTTTGCAGGACAGGCTCAGAGAAACCCTAGGTTCTCTCACATCTCCCCCTGACTCCATCAGCTGAACATCACACAGGACACCTGCAGACAAATAGGAAACAGTCAGAGCCATCCCAGGTAGAGTATTCTCAGTGGAACCTGATGCAGGAGGGAGGTTACCTTTGACAGTGATGAGGAGGGAAGCCCAGATCAGCACAGTCCCCATGGTGGTGGACCCTGAGGAAGGACAGAGGCACAGATGGGTTCTTCTTCAGCAGCTGAAGGGACAGGAGATAAGATAATTTCCATGAGCAGAGAAGGAGCTGCATTTGCATGTCTTTCTCTCTCAGCTAATATGTGCTGCCCTGGAGGGCTCCTACTTCCCTTGCCTCTAGATCCCAGGGGAGTTAGGTTAAACAGGATTCCTGGGATTTGATGCACAAGACTACTCTCTCTGTCACAGTCCACTGCATCCATCCACCTCGGGAGCCTGTGAGGAAGGTAGGTGGAAAAAAGATTCTAGGCAGAGAGGGAAGCTTGTTCATACTGGCCCACCTGCCATTTGCTCTAGACAAACAGGCAAGGAAGCATGGCTGTTCTTTATGTGCAGGGTTATTTATACACCATTGTTATTACTCAAATGTTACACAGAAAGAACACAACATACAACATCCCAGAATTATTTTTGCTATGCCTAGGGAGTATGTGTTCTCTGAATCAAGGACTTTGTAAACTAAGAGCTGATTCAACAGTTAAGCCTGGCCCTTAACCAAAATTTAGCCCTCACAGTTCAACCCTCACAGGCTGCTGCCTGAGTCTCAACCCTTACACTCTGCCCTGAGGGCTATGGCTTGAGCAGCTGTCTAGAACTTATTATAGGGCTAGAGAGTTGTTGCTGCTATTAATGGCCTTGTCACTTCTACCTGCAAAGGTCAAACATTTGTTAATCTTCTCCACAATCCTGTTTTCTAGGGAATATTAAGTGTGAGCCACCCCACATGGGGTGCCTTTAAGGTCTAAGGCCACACTATGGTTTTCCTTTTCCTACCGTGGAACAGCATGACAGCAGGTAACAGAATATGTTTCTGTGGCCTTACCTGGGGCCTCAGCAAGGGGTCACTGGTTGCAACTTGCAACTGGGCCAGAGCCACTGTTCTATGTATGAGAACTTCTATGGGCATTACTCCACCTTGTCCAGGACACTCATTTAATTGTTGGACCATGGTCCACAGATTTTTATGCCACTTGCACAAGAATAGCTTAACTCTCAGTATTAAGGGTTAAAGGGCTTTTTTTCCACCTTAAGATGAGCTACACTGCCTGCAGTTTGTCCTACTGGCCACTTTGACTAAAGCCTATTTCACACCACATGGTGCTAACCCTAAGCTGGATGGACACAGCCATTCACTGAGCAGACCAACTTTAACTGGCCTTACCTGCACACTATGCAGACTTTGGGAATGTCCCCTCCTACTAGCTCCCAAGGGGGACTGTGCATCCTGGATGGGGGTCACCCCTGCCTCAGGGCTCAATGCTTCTGTATATGTCAGTAGACCTGTGGCTGTGTCAATGGCCATAAGGGCATATAGTTTCTGCTGACTCAAAGGTAATGGCCTAATAAAATCTACCTGCTATCTTGTGAGTGGGATACATTCTTGCTCAATTTGGTCCATTGTTCTGGGCAGTGGCCTCCAATGTAACAGAGAATATTAGTGGCATGCATAGCATGCTGCTTAAGTGGCCTTTGCATTCACAGCTAAGCCGCAAAGGTGTGCAGGCTTTGTCATTGTGGGGACTTTAGCATGTAGGAGTTTCCAGTGTAGCCACATGGCCATGTTCTGAGCACTGTTTACCTGCAAGGTAAGTTTAGTCAATTGATCCACTTTATCATTACCTGGATGCAAAATGGGGTAGTGAGCTGCTACATGGTACACTTCCACTTCTTTACACACCCCTAATCTCATAGGTTTTCCCACATGGATCATCCCCACAGGGGTCAGTGTGGGGCTGGCCTCATGGACAACTATGAGCCTCAAGGCTTGCAATTTAGCCCATTGGCTACTCTGGCTAAACCCTAATTCATACTACAAAGTATCAGTTTGAGGGTGTACCACTAAGGTGGTCCATTGAGCTGCCTGCCCTTGGCTGGCTCTATCAGTATACCATGCCTGTTCTGGCATGGTACCTACCCTGGCTTTGTACAGGGAAATTTCCCTCATGGGGACTTGCAAGGGGGTCTCTGGGCCCAGTGTCCCAGTATACATTAAGGGACTTAAAATTTACTGCAATTCTTTAATCAGTGCACTGAAAGCATCTCTATTCTAAATAGGCCTCCCACTTGGTCATGGTTACTACCTGGGCGATGCTACTTTGTGGCTGGGTGATCCAATTCTGCACCCACCCTTTTATGGGATAGGTGGTAAATATTTTTACTGGGGCTTCCCAGGTTATGGACTCAGTACTCTGCACAGCAGCTCACACAGCTGCCAATTTCTTCTCTATGAGACTATAGTGCTTCTCCACTTTTCTCCACAGCTGACTCCAAATCTGCCAGAGAATCAGAGGTTAGCATTACATCATCAATATAATGATACACCTGAACGGTTTCAGTATGTTGCCACTTTTCTAGGTCTTTAGCCACTAAACCATGACAAATGGTGTGGCAGCGATCATAGCCCATAGGAAGTACAGTAAAAGTTCACTGTTGACCTTCCCACTTGAAGGCAAACTGATCCTGTGCTTCATAAGCAATGGTGATGGAGAAAAAGGCATTGCCAAGTCTAAAACAAAATGATAAGTTCTCAGTGTCAAAGACAAAGTATCCATTAGTTCAAGAATAGAAGGCACAGCTGTATGTAAAGGAGGAACTACTTTGTTGAGCTCTCCATTGTCAACAGTCATATGTCACATCCCATCAGGCCTGCAGATGGGCCACACCAGGGCATTAAACAGGCTCTGGGCCACATGGAGGATTTGTACCTTGACCAGTTCTTTAATAGTTGCTGATATTTCTTCATGCCCCCCTGGCAAATGGTATTGCCTTATGGTCACTGTGCTATGGGATTCAGGCAACACAACAGGAGCATGTCTGCCCCTGTCACCACCAAGACTAGACATCATGGCTGTTTCCTTAAAGGGGCAGTAGCATGTTGCATGAGCAGGTCCCTCATCAGACTCTTAAGCCACTGGGAATCAGGTTTCTGGTTATTGGCATCAAAGAGAGCACCAACCATGCCCATTTCTCAGACTGATTGTGCAAGGTCAGGGTACATAGTCCACTGGCTCACTGTGTCTGGCAATTCTCTTGTGTTACTTCAGACTGCATGAACAGCTGTCTGGAGCCACTCCATCAATGAGTGGGTGGAATTTCCCCCAGCATTCTGCTGTGCATTTAAGAGATGCTGGTGTAGCAAGGGATGGCCAGTAAGCAATGCAAACTTCTTTATCTCAGTTCTGGAACACAAAATTCCATCCACCCCCACATCTCACAGATGCAGCAGCCATGCAGCTATGGGCTCTCCTGGCTTCTGCTTAAACTGTTGTCCCAATTTAACCAGTTTTGCTTGTGTAGATGAACAGTACACAGTGTGCTGGATGACATGGGGCTGCCCCCCAGTGGCCCCTCCTTGCCCTATGTTTTGGTCATGTTTCATCTTCTAAGTAACAAGCAGATGAGCTCATCAGATGAGTCTTACTTCTTCCTCATCTGAACTACTGCTAACTGACACATCTCAGCACTCTATCTGCAAATGTGACTGCTGCAGTTGCTCACGCAGCTGGTCAATTTCCCTTTCCTGTTCATGTAAGTGGCTAGACTGTTTCAATGTCTCTTGGGTGATGTCTCAAAGCAAGGACAGGAACATCCATCCTAACTAAGCAGCTGCTGCCTGTCATTTCATATCACCCAGCAGGGGCTCAAACTGCTGCAAGGCACTCAGAAACGCTGCTGGGGTGTTATCTGGTATCTCAGCAGGACAGGTACATCAGCAGTACAGCAACTCTGCCACCCCAGCCCACCTACAGGTGGGTGGTCACACAGGGCCCATAACCCCTACCTCCTCCACAGCCAAGGGAGCAGTGGGAGAACATGTCAAATCCTGCCGACTGCAACATTTGTCCATTGTTTCCATCCATCTCAGGAGATCGTGAGGGAGGTAGGCAGACAAACGACTCTAGGTGGAGAGGAAAGCTTGTTCATACTGGCTCAGCCACCATCTGCTCCAGACAAACAGGCAAGCACGCATGGCTGTTCTTTATTTGCAGGGTTATTTATACACCATTGTTATTACTCAAGTGTTATACTAAAAGAATATGACATACAACTTCCCAGAATCATTTTTGCTATGCTTAGGGAGTATGTGTACTCTGAGTCAGAGGATTTGTAAACTCATTGCTGATTCAACAGGTGGGCCATTGCCCAGGCCTTAGCCTTCACAGTTTAATTCTCACAGCTTAAGCCTCACAGTCTACTGCCCACATCTCAACACTTACAGTGACCCACACCAAATCTTGGTGTGTATTTCCACCTTTCTCTCCCATTTCTCAGCAAGCTATGTTCTTTCCCCCATTTCCCAAAGAAATTACTTTTACTGGCCTAACTAAGCAAATACAAACATACAATCATACATATGTACATACATACATACATACATGTACAAAGAGTTGTCAAAAGTAATCTTATTAAAATATATTACCCTTGAAAGCTATAAACATTTTAAATGATAAAGATACCAACAATTTTGTTTCAACTTCATAAAGGACAAATAAATAGAAACAAACAAAAGACACCACCATATTAATATTAGATATTGAATAATCTGGGGAGAGGAAGGGTTTCCTAATTTATGATAGACAATTACCATTGCCTAGCACTAGAGTTTGGATTAAGTTTAGGAAATAAGCAATCTACTTGCTAGCAGCACTCTGAGATATGAAGAACAAAAAACTGATTTGATTCCCCATACTAGATTAATCGAACAAAATGAGAGAAATCTGAGGGTTGTTAAGAACAAAAGCTGAGTTCAAAAGGAAAACTTGCTGGACTGAAAATAGGAAATGCAAGAATCTAAGAGGAAAACTGGCTTCCCTCTGTATTGCCCCTAAGCTGGCCTTGTGCACCCCTGGTGGTAAAAATGCCCCCGGCAGGCCAGCCCTTCCACCTGATCATAATTATTGCCCAGATGGAGCATCAGTTCACAACCCTCTACTTGCTTTCTGTCCCCACTAACCAATCTTCCAGACTCTGTGAGTTTGCTCAATATGCTTAAGTCATGCACACATTTTTGTGAGTAGGAGGGCAATTTGAAACCCATTAAAATCTAGGTCATTGAACAGCCTCTCTCTTGGTTCCCAAGGGAATACAAAAATGTATCCTGATGGGGAATCTTATTGGGTTTTCTCTCTTCATTCCCATTGTGAATGTTTCACAAACTTGCTTTGAGCTACTTAGAATTCTGAACCTGGGAAACTTGGGCAGATTCATTTCTGCCTTCATAAGGGAGCTTAGGCTGATTTTGCATGTCACTATGCTTCCTCTTATTTGAAAATTTTTCTGATTGATGAAGTCAGTGATAGGTGGAACATTCTTCCTGGGGAATCAGTTACCTGAAGAGGAAGCCCCAGATCCTGAAAGAATACAGCTTCTAGCCACCTCCCTGCACCTGCTTCTGTGGCTGATCCTTGTTCTCAGTGGGTCCTGAATGTCTCCTTCCAGCCACCCCACAGGTGAGGGTTATTTATGGGTTAGCATCATCTTCCCCTCAGTGTGTACTTTGCACAGTAATAAATGGCCATGTCCTCAGATTTCAGAGTGTTCATTTGCAGATACAGTTGTCTCTTGGCATTGTCCCTGGGGGTGGTGAATTGGCCATTCACATATTCTTTGTAGCTGGTGCTCTCACCATTAGGATTAATATATGAGACATACGCCAGCCCTTCCCTACTCCCCTGTTGTATGGGGGACCCAGTGCAGGTCATAATCAACATAGGTGAAACCAGAGGCTGAATAGGAGAGGTGCAGTGTCCCTTCAGGCTGTCTCACATCACCCCCAGACTCCACCAGCCACACTTCACACAGGATACCTGCAAACAGACATTAATTTGTAAACATACAAGCATCTTCATGTCTCTTTTAAAGATATTGAGATATAAATTCAGCACCCTTCCATTAACTGTGCTCTTGGGCCTTTCTGCTGTGTATATGCTTTCATTGCAATCATAGCCACCCTGTCCTTTACCTTGGCCCAAGGGGTGCACAGCATGTTGGTATCTAGTTAGTTCTCTGTAAGAGTTTTAACAGGAGACATTACATAATGTCTAGAAAAAAGTTGAGAAGCAAGAAATGGATATTTAAACATGGATGGCTGCATGTACAGATGAAAATACAAAAGGATGCTTAAAGATATTTGTGAAAAATAACCAACGTATTTAAACCCAGAGTAATCAATATTATGTATCATAA